>JAOXNV010024911.1:0-14406 GCA_028565915.1 Momotus momota
ACTCATCAGGGACATCAAGAGTGGAGGAAGCCTGGGCTGCAGTGATCACACACTGGTTCAGTTCACTGTCCTAAGGGATAAAGGACAGAGGAAAAGCAAAGTAAGAAGAGTAAGAACCTTAAACTTTAGGAAAGCAAACCTCTAGCTCTTCAAGGAGTTGCTCAACAGAACCCCTTGGGAGACAGTCCTCAGACAGGTGGGGAACAGGGCTGGGTGCATTTCGATATATATTTCTAGGCACAGTCAGTGCTGAAAGTACAGGGGATTTGTAGTACAACTAGCGAGTGGTGGGATTTACTATAACTAAAATCAACATGGTTTGAGCTCTGCAGCCAGTTCTCACTCATCATTGGTATCAGGGTTTTGACGCTAACTCCGAAATCATCGCGTGTTTGGAGAGTGTTGTTTTATTCCAGCACAAATTGTGCTCCTAATACAGGACAGAAACTAGCTGTGAGTCAGGACATTTGGAGCGTTCCCAACGTTTGTTTCTCCTAACTAGGATATGACTTTGTGTTTTGAGACAGCAACTCCAAGTCCAGTCATCTGCTCCATTCCAGAGTGCTAGAACAGCGCAGGCCCCAGCATCTCTGTCTGGGAGAGACCCGCTTTCCATCATCTCACCCTCTCTCTTCCCCCACCTGATTGCCTCAACCCTTTTTCAGAAGGTGCCTTGGCCTCCCCTGGGAGATCCATGGTTATCTGGGTGAACCATGAGCTACTCACAAAGAACCCCGTTTACTCCTGGTGGGCTGGGAAGTTAAGGTAGGAGCAAGAAGAGGTACCCTACTGGTGATTTGAATCATTGCGGTGAGGGCATCATGTTATGAACTAGAAAACTCCAACCTGGAGTGAGCTGCTTCAAGCCTCCTCAGATGTTGCTCGCCACTGCTGGACATTGCACTCCTCACATCGGCTTTCCTCAGGCTGGGCTGTCCTGCCAGGGAGGATGTGTTTTTCTTAATGTTCACCCTAAAAAAGGCTTTACTGTAATTTCAGCTCCAGAGCCAGGATGGTCCCTGACACTGTTTGAGGACTGTGATGTGGTGGATTTAAGACCACAGCCTGGCCTGTAAGGCGAGGGTGTCGTCTGACTTAAGCTACCAGGCTGAGCAAGTGTCCACCCTCGCTGCCTCCCCACTGCAGACCCCAGGCCCTCTGCACTCACCTAGGAAAGCCTCCCCAGGGCAGCGGTTAATCCTCCATCCTGAAACACAGAAAATTTCCATCATGTCCTCCCAAGTATCTGGCCAGTACAGGGTAAAGCCAGCCTGGATCTCCTCTCCCATGCTTGGAGACATGCTGCTTCTCTACCCAGGGCAGCAGCTCCCAGCTCAGGCCTGGGCATACCCCATCAGCACCTCGGAGGCAGATTTCAGAAGCAATTTAACAGCAGACCCAGAAGGAACTGTCCAGACGGATCTCATAACAATGCTATAGCTCATCAGACATGCATTTATTTCTCCTCTCTCAGATTTTCATGCTTTACCTGGACCTCCTGGACAGTCAGCCCCTCCAGCATGGTGAGACCAAGTACGTGGAGGTGCCACGCACCCATGCTGCCACCACTCACTGGCTTCAGGGCTGTCAATCCTCCTTGCATCTCATCGAATCACAGACTCATAGAATGGTTTTGGTCGAAGGGACATTTAAAGCTCATCTAGTCCATCCCACTTGCAGGGAGCAGGGACATTTGCAACCAGAGCAGGATGCTCAGAGGCCTGGCCAGCCTCACCTAGAATGGTTCCAGGGATGGGGCATCAACCACCTCTCTGGCAACCTGGGCCGGGGTCTCACTCTCACAGTGAAGAATTTCTTCCTTCTCGCTAGTCTTCTAGTTTAAAACCATCATCCCTCGTTCCGTCACAACAGGCCCTGCTAAAATGTCAGACCCCATCTTCCTGACAGGCCCATTGATGTATCAAAAGGCTGCAAGAAGTTCTCTCCAGAGCCTTCTCTCCTCCAGGCTGAACAACCTCAACTCTCTCAGCCTCTCTCCTGGCTCTTCCCAAGACCCTTCCCCAACTTTGTTGCCCTTCTCTGGACACGCTCTAGACCCTCAATGTCCTTCTTGGAGTGAGGGGCCCAAAACTGAACCGAGGATTCGAGGGGCAGCCTCCCCAGTGCCCAGTCCAGGGGGACAATCCCTGCCCTAGTCCTGATGCCCACACTGTTGCTGATACAAACCAGGATGCTGGTGGCCTTCTTTGCCACCTGGGCACACACTGGCTCATCTTTGGCCACCTGTCGACCAACACCCCCAGGTCGTTTGCCGCCAAGCACTTTCCAGTCATTCTTCCCCAAGCCTGGAGCGTTGCAGGGGGTTGTTGTGACCCAAGGGCAGGGGCAGCAGTGTCCCAGCCTGCTCCCTGACCTGTGAAGCAGCTGGGGTTGGGATGCCTTTCCCTCATTCCATTTAGCTGGACCTGGCACATACGCAGCTGCTTCTAGTGCCTGTGGGAAACCTGATCCATCCCATGGAGGAATAGCTGGAGCAGAAAGATGCCACCAGGCTGAGATCACAGCTTGAAATACCTGGAGAGAGGGTCACTATGCCAGGCCAGCCTGCCTGCCACTGCCAGGCCCTTCATGGCCAGCATCAGAGCCCCGAAGCCCAGCACAAATTCTGCCCACAGGACCCCTGGGCCCAGCCCGGCTCCACCAGCATGCATGGGGACACCTGGCAGCTGCTGGCCATGGTCCCTGGAGCAGCCAGGCACAGGGCCAGCCCCATGGTGCATTGAAGCCAGGGTGGACAACAGAAAGCTGCAGATGCAAGAAAGGTTCAGGAAGCCCCTAGTGACAGCAAATGAGACAGGGGGCCGGGCCAGGCGGGCACGCCCCAGGGAAGGGCTCCTCAGGCCAGCAATGCCGCAGGAGGGCTGGTTTGCAGGTCCCACTCCTCCCGTACCTTGGCAGGGGACAGCAACATCAGGAGGTCCCAGGAACACTCAGAAGTGTTTCCTCTAGCCCAGTCCTGGGGCCACGCCAGGACTCGCCTTTGAATGGAACTGAAAAAACAAAATGGCTTTGCGCCCTCCCCATTATGGAAAAGCATCTAAAATGTGAGGCCAGAGAGTAAACAGGCCTGAGGCCACCACACTCTTGACATTTGCCAAGAATTCGGGGCCCTCTTAGCGTGTTGGGATGGGCACTGCTCCAGCCACAGCCTGGGGGCACCACGGTGAAGGTGGCACGGGCAGCGGGCCCGCAGGTACGGCGGCACACCAGCGCGCTGCCCTTCTTCGCCATGCTTTGGGGAAGGAACCGTTCCTGGGAAACTTCTGGAAATGGCCTCAAAAGTCACCGCCCTGACGTGGAAAAAATTTCTGTCTGTGAACCAGGGCCAGAGTAAAGTGGGAGTTTCCAGGGGCAGCAGGTTGTGCTTAGGGGGTGACAGGAGTCACTGGGCTGGGGAAGAAAATGAGACGGGTGACGTCAGGGGACAGGATGCTCCCCAGCGTCACATCGCCCTGGGGCAGAGCAAAGCCGGTTCCAGCTCTCGGCACAACTGGCCCTTCTCTGGACACCTGCAGTCAGTGACTCCTCTCCCCATCAATGTGTCCTTCCCGTGTCCTGTATGAGGGTCCCAGTGCAAGCCCTGGGCCTGCTGAACCACAGTTGTCCCTGCACTGGGGCATGGTGGCAATGGCTGTGGTGGGCACAGCAGCCCCGGTTTCCCAAAGCATTTCTGTGCCTCAGTTTCCCATCCCTACACCAGGTGGTTCTTCCCTTCCTGCCACGACACCGGTGTGTGCTTTGGGTGGGAGATGGCCATGGGTGGAGTACAACAAAAATAGAACTTTATTTCGGGACAAGTGCAATCAGAGCTGGATCCTTCGGCCCCAGCACAGGGACGGTGAGTGAGGTGGCAGCTGCCATGGATGCCGCATGCGGTGGTACCAACACATACCTCAGGGCACGTGCTGGCATCAGTGCTGGGGCGCACGCACGCTGGGAGGCGTCCCTTTGCCAAGGCGAGTATGTGCCATGGCACAGCCCAGCACCGTCCTGGAGCAACGGCAGGTGGGTCTGAACCAGCCCCAGCTGCTCTGCTGGGCTCTCACCATCTCAGCGAGGGGGACCCAGGGACGGGCAGGAGCCCTGCCCGCACCTGCCTGTTCCAGCTACAGAAAGATGGGAAGGTTGAGGCCAGAGCCATAGTGGCTGGGAGGACATGGTGGGGATGATGACAACAATGGCAGCACCGCCAGCAGCTCAACAGGAGGGGCACCACATAGCGGGATGGGGGACAGGAGAGGGGTCACTCACCCGCCCCGTCCCTGCGCGTTTTGTTCGGCCACAGGAATCGTGGACACTCAGCCCCAGGCTTACACCAGCCAGCAGAGCTCAGTAGTGACACACACGCACATGTGTGCATATACAAACACACGTGTGCACACACCCCTGTGCACACACACACAGACGCTGCTCAGTTTCCCCATACAGGACAACAGCCAGATGTGTGGAGTCGCATGTCCACAGCTGCGTGCTGAGCGTGCCCAGCCTGCGTGTGCACACGGGGACACGTGAGCACACCCGGTGCACGCAGCTGCATGGGCACGCAGGTACCTGTTCACCCATCACAGAGCCTGCGTGCACACCAGGACCTGTCAACTGGCACACATCTCCATGCACACACGGAGGTGCGCTTGCACACGCAGAATCTGTACAAGTGTGCACACAGAGGCTGTGCACACCAACACGTGTGCACACCTGCATAAGGCTCTGCACTCACAACAACATGCTTTTGCACACACATGTGCACAACAGCACACGTAGGCAGAGCCGTGCACACAGACATGCTCAGAGTCTACACTATTGCACACAGGCTCACACGAGATCTCTTGCACACGCAGAGCCTTCACATTCCAACACACATGTCCCCATTCACACGTAGCCAGACACAGAGACCCAATGTGCACACCCAGACATTCCCACACAGACCAATTTGCATGCGCAGAGCCCGTGCACATTAAAACACGAATGTGCACAAAGCTGTGCACACCAAGACAGGTGTGTGCACAGGGCTGTGCACACCAGCGTGCACATGTGCATAGTGCCAGGCACATCTATAGTCCTGTGCATGCAGAGCCACACACACCAGCGCACCCATGTGTACAGTGCCAGGCACCTCAGCTGCACGCACACAGAGCTGCGCACATCAGAACACGTGTGTGTGCACAGCACCGCGACCACCAGTACACACGTGTGTACACTGCACCGCGCACACCAGCACATCTTCACATCGAGCTGCACACACCAGCACACATGTGCACGCTGGGCCATACCCACCAGCCCTCCCGTGTGCCCGCAGAGCCATTCCTGCCCAAGCTCTACAGTCTCCTTGGCTTCTCAGTGATGCTGGTCCCTGGTGGGAACCCTACTCCTGCCTGGGGACCCCCCGTCCCAGCTGTCGCACCCAGCGCGCGGCAATGAGGTCCGGCTGGTGGTACATGAACATCCCGGCCAGCATCAGCCCTATGCCCAGGTAGCTGAGCCCGCTCAGGTGGCTCCCAAAGAGCAGGCGAGAGAGCAGCAGGTTGCCCACCACAGTGATGTTGCCCAGGACGTGGACGGTGAGGGCAGAAGTGAGGGAGAGGACACAGAAGGTGGCCAAGTTGTAGAGAACGGAGCCCAGGCAGCTGAGCAGGACGCAGGCCCACAGGGTGCTGTCGTAGCGCAGGACCCCCTCCCAGGAAGGACCCACCTCCAGCGCGACGGCTGCCCCAAAGAGCAGGCAGAAGCTGGGCAGGGAAGTCAGGCAGAGCAGGGAGAGGGCATCCAGCCGGTCCTCCTGCAGCAACAGACCTGTGGAGGGGATGGGGGTGATCAGCAGGACACCCAGACACCTGGACACCCAGGGCCCATGGGGCACCCACCAACATGAGCCCCCGCTTGGCATCTGAGCAGTTGAGAAATCCCGAAGGTCACTGGGAAGGGGGAAATGGGGACAAGGTGGGTGTGCAGCCTCTTCCATGGGGCTGAGAGTACCCTGGTTCAGGAGGTGCCCCTGTTTGGGGATGTCCTGGTTTGGGGGTTCCCTGGTTCAGGAGATGTCTCATTTTGGGACTACCTTGTTTGGGGGTTCTCTGGTTCAGGGGATATCTCATTTTGGGAGTGCCCTGTTTGGGGGTGCCCATGGTTCAGGGGGTGCTCTGGTTTGGAGGGTGTCCTGTTTTAGGGGTTCCCTGGTTCAGGGGGTTCCCTGGTTTGGGAGCATCCTGGTTTGGGGGTCACTGCTATTTTGGGTTTCAGGGCATTGCAGGGCAGGGTTGGACGGGGCAGTTTCACCACACCAGTCTGGACCAAATGTGGCTTCCACCTCTCACCCTCCCGTCATCCTCTTTTTTTCAGCTGATTTTGCAACCAGAAGCAACATTTCTGGGCACGTGGCCTGTGCCATCGGTGTCCCCATGTTCCCCCTCAAGTCACCCAGGGACAGCAGGCACAGTGGGCACAGCTGAGCCCACTGCCATGCACCAGCATGCACGTGCTGCATCCCCAGGTACACCCTCCGTGTCCCATGGGTGATAAGGAGGGGACCGTGGTGGGTACTGGGTGGTGACGTCTTGCAGGTGGCCACAACGCCCCTGGTACATCTGCCATCAGTGCCCCTGGGGACCTTGGGGACAGCACAGGGTTTGTTCCCAGTGCTCGGCCCCACACCAGCAGGTATCCCGGTGGAGACCGACTGAGTTACTGGCTCCAGACGAAATGTTCCCTTCTCAGACAAAAAACAACCTCCCCCCTGCCCACCAAGGACATCGCAGCCTGAGCAACGCTGTGGCTGCCACCTGGGCATGGAGACAATGCTGCTGGGCACAGGGAATCGCAGGGGGGACCCCAGTGCTGCTGAGGGCAGCCTGGATGTCCCTGTGCCAGGCTATAGCACTGCCACCCCCTATAGCCCCAGGACATGGGACAGTGTCACTGGGAGCCAGTGGTGCTTGTCACCACAGGGACAAACCAGGGTCACATCACTTCAGGGCTAGGATCACAGCACAGCCCTGAGGGGGGGCATCCAGGTGGGCAAGAATGCCACTAATGTGGCATCAGGGACATTGTGGGGAAGGCACGGCACTGAGTGACACCAGTGTGACACCAGAGCCAGGGGAGGCAGAGAGTGATACCAGGGCCAAGGGGAGCAGTGGGTGGCACTGAGAGTGTGATGTCTTGGGGCTGGCACTGGGGCCAGGGCACCACGAGGGTCGGGGTGACAATGGAGTGGCACTGGTGCCAGGGTGAGCAGGGAGCATCACCAGCATCCTCGCTAACCCCAGGGGCCGTGCCAGGGGAGGACGGGCAGGCGTGCAGGGCGGGGACAGGCTGGTGGCACTTACTCTGCTGTATGGACTTGAGGGCGCGGAGGACGGTGGCGGCCAGGAGGAAGCCGCAGCCGGGCTGGTGAAAGCAGAGCCCGCCAGCGATGCTGCAGGCAGCCCCGGCACAGACGGGCCCCATGGCGACATACTGGAGCGGGTGGTGCCGCCGGCCCCCCAGCAGCCCCGATAGCATCAGGGTGACCAGCGGGGTGGTGGCAGCCACCGCCTGCGCCACGTCCAGCTGCACGTAGCTCAAGCCCAGGTTGCCCAAGGCCACGCTGGTGCAGAAGGTGAGGCTGAGCAAGTAGATCCTGGCACGGGGCCGGGGGGCTGGTGGCGACGGTCCCCGCACCCAGCCCAGCGGGTACCCCACGGCCACACCTGACAGCATGTGGAGGGACGACAGCAGCAGCGGGTAGCGGAAGCCGTGGGTGGCGAAGATCCATTTGTTGAGGCTGGCCATGGTGGTGCCAGCACCCAGCCAAGCCAGGATGGTGAGGGTCAGGGGCAGCGACTGCCCCGTCGGCAACCGACCTCCCTCCGCCTGCCCCGGGTCCGGCTTCCAGGGCCGGAGGGTCCCCTCGGCGGCGGTCATCGTCATCGCTGCCTCATCGCTGCCTCATCGCCCCGCCGGGACCGCAGGCACATGGGGCTCCCCCGCTCCGCACCCTCCGCTCTGCCCCGTCCTCCCGCGTCGTACCGAGAGCCGCCGGCCCCACAGTCGCTGAAGGTCGGTGGCAGCGGCGGCGGTAACGGGTTCCCGGTTCCTGCCGGCGGCAGCGGCGGCGGTGGCGTCACCCACCCGGGGAGCGGCGGCGGGGCTCAGCCCCGGGGTGCCGGTGCCAAGCGCGAAGACGGCGGCGGCTGCCGAGAGCGAGCGGAAAGTTTGGCGATGGCGGGGAGCGGAGGGCGGGAGGCTCCTCCCCGCGGGGCCGCCGCCGCGTCACGGCCGCCTGTGCGGGGGTCCGGGAGTGTGCGGGGTGCGTGCGGGGGCGCACGGCCGGGGATGCCGCCCGGTGCAGCGGGGCCTGCTGGGAAGCGGCGGCCATGCGTTGCATCCCGCCACCGGAGCTGCTCGCCGGAGGGAGCCAGAGCACGGGCGGCCTCCATGGCGACGGCGGCGGCGGCGGGACTGCGTCAGAGCCCCCGGCTGACTCACGCCGGGCGGCGGTTCGGGCGCCATCGCTCTCCAGCGGCCGCTCGGACCCGTCACCCGCCCTGGGACCGGCACCCTGAAGCTTCACCCCTCGGCCCGGGCACCGTCTCTCCCGGCTGTGTTCAGTGTCGGCCGCCGCGGGAGAGGGGCGCTGGGGTTGGATTAAATCCCGGCGCGGGGATCGCGCAGGTTTGGGGCACACGCAGGGGGTTCCCCTCGGGCTGTTCGTGGCACGGGGGCCACCGCCGTCCCTGAGACCTCAGGATATGTGGGGGCTCAGTGGGGAGGGCCGGGGGTTTCCCCCAGAGGGTTTGCAGAGGAGGACGGCCCCGGTTGGCACCTTGCTGGGGGCAAGCAGTGCTGGCTCGGACAGCCCCAAACCCAACTGCTTTGGGCACCCCAAAACCATCTGCACCCAGCAGATGCCTGCCCCATCTCTGAGCGGGGTTGCCGGTCTTGGTCTGGGTGCCCCATCCCACTATGCCTGTAGGACACAGGGCATCCTGTGTCCCCCACCCCCAGGCAGATTTGGGGTGCTTGCAGATGGGGCACAGGAAAAGCAGGAGGCAGGGAGGCGGCAGGTCCTGCACCCACAGCAGGCATTTCATTACCATCATCCCCCTCACCCTCTACCACTCGCTTAGGCGCAGTATGAGGGTCTCGCCATCATGAGGTCTGTACTCGGCGACACCTGCAGAGAGAGGGACAGTGACCCCGGGTGGGAGAGTGGCTGTGGGTGCTGCTCAGGATCCCTGCTGCCTCCCCTGGAATCCCCACCCATCACTCACCCATCTGCAGCTTGGTGCTGGGGGCGGAGAGGAGCTGCCAGTAACTCTTCTTCTGTTGCCGGGCCTCCAGCCCCATCACTGTGCTCAGGAAGGGGCCTTGAGGGGTGTCCTGGGTGTCAAACCTGGCAGGTGGGAGAGGGGGCTGAGGGTCTGGCCCCAGCACTGCCAGCAGTGGGGCAGGTCTGCTGCCAGGGGAGCCAGGTGGTGGAGATGGGTGAGCCCATGGCACGAGTGCAGGGCACACAGCCACTGTGGGTGTGACACCCAGAGACCCCAGAGGGGTCTCTCTGGCACATGGACAACATACGTGAAGTCATGGGGTTCCTGCGCAGTGGCCACCCTGAGCACATCCAGGAGGGATGCACCAGCAGGTGCAGGCACCAGCTGGTCATAGAGCTGGTGCTGGGGACACTGCAGCAAGGGGCACTCCACTACCAGCCGCACCGTCTTGTTCCCTGGCATCTCGGACAGCGGCTCAGGGCTGACAGGCGTCAGGGTGTCTGTGAGAAGGAAGCCACCATGGAGCTAGCTGATGGATACCATGCCACCACCATCTGCACCATCTCCGTGCCAGCTTCCCCTGCCTTCCTGCATCACTCCAGCTCCTACCCAGCTCCTCCTGGCAGCGCATCGAGGCAATGTCCAGGTATGAGTGGCCGTGCAGCACTGGTAGCACCTGGGCCATGGTGGCAGCGGTGGTGAAGGCATTCAGGTTTTCCAGAAGCCCAGCCATGGCCAAGCCATACGCCGCCTCTGTCCGGCACGTGTTGGTGGAGATGAAGACCTGGGAGCAGGAGGGAGGGAGGAAGGTGGTGAGGCTTGAGGTGGGGCCGTGGGCACCAAGCTGCTGCTGCTGCTGCTGCTAACCATTGTGTCCCTGCCCAGCCCCTACCCCGGGGCAGCTGCCTCTGCCCAGGCACCTACATCTGCACCCACTGCCACACCTGCACCTGCACCCAGTCACATCTGCACCTGTGCCTGCACCCACATTGGCACCCACACCTATCTCTGCACCCACATCTGCACCTGCACCTGCACCCACAGTTACACCTGCATCCACACCCACACCTATCTCTGCACCCACATCTGCACCTGCACCCACATCTGCACCCACAGTTACACCTGCATCTGCACCCACACCTATCTCTGCACCCACATCTGCACCTGCACCCAGTCACATCTGCACCTGTGCCTGCACCCACATCGGCACCCACACCTATCTCTGCATCCACATCTGCACCTGCACCTGCACCCACAGTTGCACCTGCACCTGCATCCACAGTTACACCTCCATCCACACCCACACCTATCTCTGCACCCACATCTGCACCTGCACCTCTGCTTATGCTTGTACCTGTCTGTGCTCACCCCCACACCTGCACCCACTGTGCACCCGCACCCCTGCCCACACCTGGCATGCTCCCAGTCCTGCACACATGTGCCCACCCACACCAGTATCCCACACCTCCACCTCCACCTGCTCCCACACCAGCTCCTGCACCCCCACTCCCCATCCATGCCCCACCCTGGCACATGGCACCCACCTGCATGGCCCACGGGGTGCTGTAGACATTGCCGAAGAAGCCGTCCAGGCCCTGCTCCTCCACCATCCTGCTCCTCACGCGGCGCGTGGCTGCCCGCAGCTCCACCGCCAGCCTGGAGCCCACCAGCCGCTTCCGCTCCAGGCAGGTGAAGGCCAGCGCTGCCACCGCCTCCGTGTCTGCAGGGACACAGTGTCACCCACCCGGGTACCATACACCACCCTGTGGTGCCACTGCCCCGCCTGGCCCCGCGGACACTTACCCACAGCACTGCCACCGGCGGGCCTGAACCTGCTGTGGTGCTCGGCTGCCAGGAGCCGGTGGATCACCTCCTCCCGCACCCGTTTGTGGTGGACGCACAGCGCCAGTATGCCCAGGCTGTACTGGTAGTAACTGGTGAGGGGGCGGCCGTGCCGCCGGGAGCCTGGGGATGAGGTGTCATGAGGCCCTGCAGCTAGCAGGTGGTCACCGTGGTCATCCCGTGGGGATGCTCTTACCTGCCCAGTCCTCCTCCAGGTAGTACTTCAGCCACGTCACCAGTGAGCGCTGGGGACCGGGATCTGGAGGGGGACAAGTGGCCCGCAGCCCCAGCAGGTACAGTGCCAGTCGCCCTGTCTCTGGCCACTCCGCCTCGACATCTCTGTAAGCCACCACGCCAGCTCAAGTCCCCGCACTGCACTGGGGAGTTGTCACCCGCTCCAGGGAGGGTACCATTCCCACGGGGCACAGATACACATACGTGCCATTCTTGGCAGCCACAGCGTCCTGCTGAGGGTGGCCATGGGGCTCAGCACGAGACCAGCCGGCTTCCTGAAGGCTCCTGTGGAGACTCGGTGTCAGTGGGGTGCCAGGCAGCGTGCAGGGATGGGGGACATCCCCCAGAGGCAGGTGGCGGGGGCCTGGTGTCCCCTCTCGGGACGTACTGGCCGTAGCGGCTCTGGAAGGCGTCCTGCAGCTGCGCCAAGTACCGCCGCTCACCGGCCAGGTCATGGTCATCGGCCAGGCGAAGGGCTAGGTAGACGCTGGGGTCGGGGTCCCGTGCAGGGTCCGTTGCCATCCCTAGGAGCTGGGCGCTCAGCGCCTGGACCGCTGCCTTCTCTGGGGCTTCTACCCCCATGCAGCCCCAGGGAGAGGGAGTGGAGGGTGACAGGGGGCAGGAGGGGGCCGAGCCCACCCCAAGAACCAACCTCATAGCATCTCGAGTGCCCGGCACAGGTTGTGTGGAGCCATAGTGGTGATGGAGACCCAGCACTCCAACCCTACTGGGCACCCTGTACCCTCCATGTCCCTCAAGTCCCCAAACCTTTTTCTATGAAGTCCTAATCAACATTAGCTCTGTAAAGAACCTGAGGTGTCCCCCCAGAAAATGGGGAAGAAACAAATTAAGACACATGACATGAGATGGGAGCAAGGAGAGCCTGAAGCCCTGGGCATTATCACCCTCCCACCGTGTTTGAAGGGCTGGCAGGGTGCTGGGTTGGCAGCCCCATCCCCAGGCACCCCCATCCCTGCGGGACCTGCGTTGTGAGGTGCTGCAGGTACGGGAGCGGGGCGGGTTGGCTCCGGGCTTTGGGCAAGGGAAGGGGGCACAAGGATGAGGTTTGACTACAGCGAGTGCTGGGGAACCTTCTCACGGGAGGGTCTCATGGGGCCGACGTCCTCTCCAGGGCCAAGGCATGGGGCTGGAGCGTGGGATTGTGCCTGTCTCTCCCAGCAGCTCTCCTCAGAGATCTCTCCACCACCAAAGCCAGCTCAGGGACCCGCTCGGGTGAGACGCCCGACTCCAGCAGGGTCCTGGGGTGGGATGTGGGGGCCCCGGGACCTCAGGCTGCTGTACTCACCGCAGAGCCAGGCAGGCGAGACCGCAGCCTGCAGCACGACGAGGAGCAGCCACATGCTGGTGGGTGCCGAGGCACGGCTCGGCTCGGCTCAGCACAGCTTAGCTCGGCTCAGCACGGCTCGGCACGGCACGGCACGGCACGGCACTGCTGGCAGCCCGGCAGAGGCAGGCAGAGCCCGGCCGAGCCGATCTGGGACTCCGCGGGAAACAGGAAGGTGTTGCAAGAGGCCGTTTCCGCGCTGCGGGGCCAAGTCAGCAGAAATGGGAAAGGACTTCGGGTGGGGGCGAAGCGAAGAGCAGCGTGGCTGCCCTGCACCCGCAGAGATAAGGTGCTCTCGGCCGCTCTTCCTTCCCAACTCCCTGACCTGGCACGAACCCTGCGAGCACCGAGGGCTCCGCGCCCTCTGCTCCACGGCCAGGGCAGCGTGACCCAAACCGCCGGTGTCCAGGTCAAATGGATCAGTCAGGGTTAGCCCGCCAAAAAACCCAGAGGGGATTAAAACCCTGATAATCCTGCGCCCTCCGTCCCCACAGCTTTTGAAAGCAGTAGCGCTGCTGCTCACCTGGAGCTGGGCTTTTATTGCGAACGAGGATTCGTCAGCCCCGCTCGGCAGATGAAGGGCGGGTACAGCGGTGCTGAACACCCGCAGCCGAGGGAAGGAGGGGTCCTGGGGTGCTGCTGGGGTCAGGTCTCCATCTGCTGCGGATCACTTGAGCTCAGAAGAGGGTGGTAAGCCCTGGGGACTCCCTCCTGTCCCCTCCAAAAATCCTGCACCTGGCAGGGGCTGAGGACACGGCTCGCCACATCCACCACTCCCTGGGACGTGGTGGGGAACCTCACTGGGCACAACTTGGCCGGGGCGCACCCATGGGTGTCCCACCAGTGGCACTGGGGGTGACCCATTCCCTCGCACTGCCGAGGTCAGCAGCTCTATGGAGGGCACTGGGAATGGGTGAGGGATGCAGGAGAGTGTCTGGCACTGACCAGCACCCAGAGGCACTGTGGGGTGGATGAAGCACCCAGGAAGGGCAGCACACATCACCCTTCCATCTGAAAACCCCTGCAGGGGTCCAAGTCTCTCCCGAGGGCAAACAAGGAGCTCCAGCAACCCGCTGTGGGCCAGGTCCAAGTTCATGTTATCCACAGTCCCGCATGGCATCGAACATCCCATCCTCAGGATCAGGCTGGAAATTCACAGCCACAAAAATTTACAGGCCAGTCAGCCTCACCTCCATCCCTGGAAAGGTGATGGAACAGCACATTCTGGAGTCATCTCTAAGCACACGGAAGAAGGTTATCAAAAGTAGCCAGCATGGATTTACCGAAGGAAAGTCATGTTTGACTAATCTGATAGCCTTCTATGATGGTAAGACTGAATGGGTAGATGCAGGGAGAGCAGCAGATGTTGTCTACCTTGACTTTAGCAAGGCTTTTGACACTGTCTCCCATAACATCCTTGTGGGTAAGCTCAGTAAGTGTAGGTTAGAAGAGGGGATTGTGAGATGCATTGAGAACTGGATAAACAATGGAGTTCAGAAGGTCGTGATCAATCACAGAATCACTGAATATTAGGGGCTGGAAGCGACCTTGGAAGATCATCGAGTCCAAACCCCTCTGCCAGAGCAGGACCCTAGAGTAGATCACGCAGGAACACGTCCAGGCAGGTTTTGACTGTCTCCAGAGAAGGAGACTCCACAACCTCTCTGGGCAGCCTGTTCCAGACTCTGTCACCCTCACTGTGAAAAAGTGTTTCCT
>JAOXNV010024912.1:3122-14368 GCA_028565915.1 Momotus momota
GGTTGGAATCGTGGAGTGTTTTGGGTTGGAATCGTGGAGTGTTTTGGGTTGGAATCGTGGAGTGTTTTGGGTTGGAAACTTCAGAGTGTCAGGATCAGGTGTGAAATAAAAATCTTATTATCCCTTGATTTTTTTGCCTGTCTGTTTTGCCGTCCTGTAAAAGACTTTCAGGTATTTTGGACATTTCTCTTAGAATATTTGAATTCTAAAAAATTTTTATTAAGTCTTTGTACTCCTCAGGGGAGGAGGGAGCTTGTCTCTGCTTCCTTTGTTTTATCCATCTATTGGCGAGGGATTGATCCGCATTCCAAAATACAACATAGTTGGGCGTGATTGCTCAGGAAACACCGAGGGCTTTTCCTTCCTTCCCATCCCATCTCTTCCAGCAGCCAGTTGGGTCGCAAGGATGAGCTTTCCCCGTCTGTTCCGGCACGTAAAAGCTTTTAAAGGCACCAGGGTAAATAACTAATTATTTTCGTTAGACACCCATCCTTAAAAATGAGGGAGGGGAAAAAAAAAATAGACAAAGCTTCCTTATTAAAAATAAAACCGTGAGATGCCCCAACCCGTAGGATTCCGTTGTTAACCGTGGGCCGTCAACGTCGCGGTGGGGGAAGGAGAGGTGTGTTTAAGACTTCACTAAAGCCTTAGCTTGGCTAAGCTGCGTGTAACGTGCGCTTTTAAGAGAGGCCTTTAAGGCCGAGATGAATTAGCCGGGAAAGAAGAGTCGGCGCCGCAGAGTAGGAAAAGGCTTCGTGTGATTACTCTCAGCAACTTGATTTTTGCTTTTCCTTCTTTGGCGAGATCTTCTCGGTGCAGATGGAGTGTTTCCCTCACCACGGTGATTTGATTTGTTAATGAAATGTAAAAAAAAAAAGAAATCAAGCAGCTTATGTTTTTGCTGTATAAATAGAAAGCGATTTAATTGTTGGCCTAATAATACTCTACGTGCCTCCGGTGACGGGGACCAGCTGATTGGGTTTTTTTTTTCTCCTTCTTATCAAACTTTATCGCGTTCATCCTCTTCATCTGTCCTTCAGGATTTTTTCTCTTGCAAAACTCCCTCCTTTCTGTAAAACCGGCGTCCGCGGGAATCCCGTCGACGGCTTTGAGCCGGCGTCAAGAAAACCCCGCCTTTCTCTGGCCTTCGGATCCCGGAGAAACCAGGATGAAGGAGCAGATTGGAATCACGGTTTGGGGAGGGGGCGGAAAATGGGCAATTAAACTTTACAGACTGTTCTTCAAGTGGTTTGCACTAGACTGCGAAGGCAGCTCCAGAAATGGGATGAGGATAGCAAAGCAGAACCAGAAGGTTTTGTTGGGCACGTGAAATGGAGCCGGGATCCGTCACTTGGTTGGTTCTTGGGAAGCTGGGTCCCCGTGCGCTGGTACCCAAAGCCTGAGGGACTGGGAGATGGGCGGTGCAGACCGGGGCCCTGGTGCCACCCAGGCTGTCCCTTCACCCCGCGCGCTCTGGGGATGCCACCGGCATCTCCTCTTACTCCCAAGAGCCTCTGAGGTCATCACGCTCGGTTTGGTTCAGCATTTAGTGAAAGGAAGGAAAGACATCACACTTTTGGGGTAGCATTTGGCCTGGATCTTGAGTGTGGTCAAGAGCTGCAGGGCAGACAAACATAGAAGATGGTTGGCTTGGTTGGTTGGCGTTGGCTTGGTTGGTTGGTTGGCGTTGGCTTGGTTGGTTGGTTGGCATTGGCTTGGTTGTTGGCGTTGGCTTGGTTCGTTGGTTGGTTGGCTTGGTTCGTTGGTTGGTTTTTCCAGTGGGTCTGTAAGTCTGAATAGACCAGATTTCATTCTCGCATCCCACCAAAACCAGCGTCAGTGTCTCCTAAAGTTTTAAACCCAAAAAAGTGCTGGAAATCCCCTTGATGATGGCAAAAGGGTGGGAGAAGGGATGGCTTGTCCCAGCTGCTAGGTACCCAGCGCCCGAAGGGTGGGAGCAAAGACAGCCCAGCACCTCGTGTGGTCACGATGGAGCCTTCTCTCGTAGCGTCAACTCAGCCCCACTTGCTGGAGGGTCCCGTAAGTCTGCCAGAGATTTGGAAAATAAGAGACAACTATTCCCAGGAGATTTATTATCTGGTTTCTATTTATGCAACCACTCTGGGAGAATGAAGGTACCTGAAAAAAATTTAAAAAAAAAAAAATAAATAAAAGAGGTTTAAATTTCCTCTTGTCTCCTTGAGGTCTTTTTGCACAGTCAGAACGGTTGGAAGATTTCCGAGTCTCCGTGAAAATCAGGACCTGAGGTTTCTTTGCTTTTCTGTTTAATGACTTTTCCGACTTTCTGTCTTAATTATATATAACCTAAGGGTAGGTGGTTGGTGGTTTTTTTTTTTTTCCTTTGCTTTTCTGTTGTTGTTTTTCTTACTCCTTGTTGATAATGTGGAGGCAGCGGTGGGAATAATACCTCTTGTTAATTTACGTGGCAGAACCAGGGAAAAAGGAACCCGTAAAAGGTTAGAAAAATCACCTCGCCTAATAGGGCTTGGGGGGGAGGGAGGCGGTTGGAAATCAAAACCTCAGCCCCAAATTGGCTCCCGAAACCCAACGCTTGGGTCCCGTAGCTCTGCTGAAGCCCAAAGAATATTTACTCCCTTCTTTAAAACCCGCAGAGCAGTCTCTAGAGAACGAACCAATGATAAACCAGCCTCTTTCTGGGCTTCAATTACGTGATATTGATGGACTCCATCAGACCAGAATTAGCTTTGCTTCAGAACTTCAAAAATAGCCTCAGCTCCCTGAATGCCAAATGAACTCTTCTCCTGAGCTTCCTGTGACTTCTCACGGAGAATTCCCAAAGAGTGTGATGAAAAATCTCCTATTCCTGCTCTAGAAATGTTCTCCAGTGCTCCTCAGGTTATTTTTGGTGGGTTTGTGTTTCACTTTCAGATTTTTTTTGGTGGGTTTGTGTTTTGGTTTCAGATTATTTTGGTGGGTTTGTGTTTTGTTTTTTTTTCAAGTAGGTGGCAGTAGGAGAGAATTAATTTATATATTTTTTTTTATTATTATTTTCTGTTCCGTGGGCTGGTGTTGTCCTAATAGCGTCTGAGTTGTTTGAGGAGCGTTCCTCTGAGTCGTCTCCACTGAGTAGGTCGTCTAATTAAACTTAGAAGGAGCGGATTTGTGCTCTGCCTTCTAAGTGGTCTTTGAGATGCTGGGGATTGCATCTGGACACAAGTGTAGGGTTTGATGGACATATAAATGGTGCTGGTTGTCTGCCTAATGACAGAGTTCATGGGCCCTGATCCAGCATCCGTTGAAGCTAAAAGAGGAAAACATCTCGGCTGTAGGAAGCTTGGCTTGGAGATGTGAAGCAGAGTGCTCTGTAGCATCATAGAGTGGTTTGGGTTGGAAGGGACCTTCAAGATCATCCAATTCCAACCGCCCCTGCCACAGGCAGGGACACCTGCCTCTAGAGCAGGTTGCTCAAGGCCCCATCCAACCTGGTCTTGAACATATCCAGCCATGGAGCATCTCCGGCTTCCTTGGGCAACCCGTTCCAGTGTCTCACCACCCTCAGAGTGAAGAACTTCTTCCTCGCTTCTAATCAAAATCTTTCCTCTTCCAGCAGTAGTTTCTTAATCATGTGTTTTCTTCAGCTCTCGAAGAAAAATGGGGTATGTTCAATGTAGAACCACTTTTTCGAAGCTGGAGTTGCAGGAGTCATAAAATTTCCTAACTGCATTTAGTGCTTGAATGCGGAAGGCCAATGGTGGTGGGCATCTCCTACCTCACCTGGAGGAAGGGAAGAGACTCCACCATCATCTGTAGCAACAGCTGAAGCGCTTTGATTCACTAAGTCCTTTCCTAACGGCCCGTTGGGTGGTGTTTGGCTAACTAAGTAGCTCCCAATCTGCTGGGTCAATCCTTTGTATTGATTTATTAAACTCTTTCCTATATTTTTGCATTCGCTCCGAGGCATTTCTTTTCTGTGAGTGGTTGGTCTCCCGTGTTCTTTCTCTTCTGCCTTTTTCTTTCCTCCTCAATAAGAGGTTTCGTTTCCACGCAGGAAGATTCTTCACCCTGCTGCTTTTGTCCAGGTTCTTTAAGGATGTAGAGTTCCTAGAAGGTTCCTCGGGAGAAATAACAGTTCTACGGAGCGAGGCATCCGCCGCGTTCCTCCCTGGTGGACGTCCTGAGCGTGTCCCGTGATGAGCGTTGGAATCTTGGGCATGCCAGAGGCAAAGAAAATGCTTTCAGTACCGAAAGGCCACCAGTCTCCGGGCTGAACAAGCCCAACTCTCTCCACCTGGCCTCAGAGCAGAGGGTTCCAGCCCTCAGACCGTGTTTGCGGTCTCCTTTGGACCCGCTCCAACAAGTCCTTGCCTCGCCTTGCACCATTTCTTTGTGTTTTGAGATGTTTTTCTGGAAGGCGCTGGATCCTGCGCTCCGTTCAAACTCCGGCGAAGGCTGCCGGAGGCAAGCTCCGCTGCCAGGGTGGTGGTGGGAGCAGGTGTAGAGCAGCTTCTTCTCGGAGCTCCTCGAAGAAACACACGTCGTAAACCGTCTTTGCTTCCAATCCAGTCACTTAATTTACGGAGGGAACGAGCGGGTTGCGCGCAGCACCGTGAAGTTACTCGGCAAATTCCGAGAACTTGGGAACATGCTGGATTTTTGACAGTTCTTCTCCCTCCAGGGCCTTTAATCTTGGGCCCACGGTAACGAGAGCAGGCAGGCCTCAAATAGATCCCTGTCTTCATAATTCTTACGCTGCAACTTTGCCTTTGAAAAGGATGGAGCCCTCAGGGTCAGAACTGCCGGCAAAAAAAATGCTACTTCTGCTGTTCCGAGACCTATATTTTTGGTTATTTAGCTCCTTTCCCGACTGGGGTGGTTAATGGTGATCCTCAGGTGGGAATCCCTCCTGCTGGTGCTGGCACAGGTTATTTTCTACAATCCATTTTGAAAGGTCGCCGTCGGTTATTACCTAGGGAAAGAATAACAACCGGGCGCGGGGCCGTTCGGGTCGCCGCACGCGCCGCTTTGAAGGGCTTTGTTCAGGAAGGTCGTTGGGATGATTTCTCTTTTTTTTTTTTTTTTTTTGTTCTTCTCTGGTGAACCGCTGTTGTGCCTGCTTGTATTATGACATAAAAGCTTCGGGAAGGAAAATAGCTTCTTTTTGTTTTTTTTGAAATATAGTGGGTCTGGTTCGTGAAGCTACGAATCCGGGCTCTGCTTCCGAGGAAAGAACGGCTAAAAGAAGGGCTGAAAGGCTCAGTCCAACAAAACCGAACTAAATAATCACGTTTATAATCTTAATCCAAGCTAACGAGGCTGCTGGTGGGGACAGGCACTCTAAAGCGTGGTGTGGGCCGCGCTCTCTCGTTTTGGGAAGCGTCCCCTAGCCATCCGCGGCAGGACGCCCGAGTCAGCCAGCTCCTGATGGAGGTGGAAATGTTGACCCGTGATGGGTTGACTCTGAACGAGCGCTAAATAAATACTTGAGGGTCGGAGAAGGTGACCCGCGGAGCTCCCTTCCAACCCAAGCATTCTGTGCTTCTGGGGCATTTCTGTTGCTTTCCGTTGTCATTGTGATAGGAATTTTTCTTCCAGCGTGGCTCGGATGTAATTCTGATTCGTGGAATGTCCGGCTCCGATCATCCCACCTAAATCTAGGCACTTAATGTAGTCCTTGGAAACGCAGCACCCTCAGTGCTGCTCGGTTTAGGCGCCAGCAGCTCCTGGAAGGTGGTTCAGATAGATGATACATCCTTCTCTGACCAAGGACTAGGATGCTTCAGCTACGTGCGTAATTTAATGGAGGTGAACCCAACCTTGAGTGTCCAGCAGCAGATTTATAACAAAGTTGAACTTTCCAGGTCTAGCAGTAAACAAACCGTTGGGGCTGGACCGGCTCCAGTGCCCTTCACTGTAGAAGAACATCCTTCTGCCGGACCGTATATCAACCTGAGGTACCCAATTACCAGTACATCCAACAGGTCTTCAGGACGAGACTTTCAGAGCTTTGCCCGAAAGCTTCTCGGGGACTCTTTAGTTTGAGCGGGCAGAGAATTAGGCAAATCCCGTGGAAATCTGCGACTTGACGGAAAATTCTACCGCGAGCGTCCCGACAGCCGCTCTGATGCCGGTTCCAAATGTCCAGCTGCAAATCCCGAAAGCAAAAGGGCTCGTTAGAAGAACCGGAACGTAGGAAATGTATTTTGATGTAGGAGTTGATGGTTTCTGGAGCCCCCGCTTGATGTCCACAGGGAATGAAATGCTTTTAATTAACCAGATGCCCATCGGTACAAAATTTAAAAGCCTGTCCTGCTTGAACCCCCGTCATTAATCCTAAAAAAAAATCGATAGGATGTGTTTGGTCATCGAGTGACTTCCAGTCATCTACCTTTCCCAGATGAATTTGGCATTTGGGGCCCGTGCTAATTACAGGGACTTCCAGCGCTTTAGGTTTTCAAGGAAAACATAATTAAAGGGAAAAAAATAAATAAATAAAACCCAGTGTAGAGATCCAACTAGAAATAATTACTGAAGATTATGTATTTTCACAGCTGGCTGGAGCTGGAGGTATTTTAGGCAACGTGCGATACCTGGACTAAAGCCTTGTGTTTCATCCGGTGTTTGGAGAGCCTCGGAAAAGCGGCAGCAGAAGCGCGGTTAACGATCGATCGGAATTAATGAATAACATCAGCCTTGGGGTACAACTTGAGGAGGAATTAAGCTTTTCAAATGCTAAAATAATGACCGTAGGCTGAGGATTTGGGCCCTGGAGTGGGATGGCTCCTTGGTCCCTGGGATGGAGTCAGCGTTCCCGTTTATCCCGGGGAAAGCAGCGCCTTCGTTTCTCAGGAAATGCCACATTTTCACTTTTTTTGTTGGAGATGTGAGCTGTGAAAAGTGCCTCTGTATCTGTCTGGATAACCAGAGGTGCACGAAGCTCCTTATTTTGACGGCAGCGTTAGGAACCTTCCACCAGCACCTGCCTGAGGCGTCGGAGAAGTCGCCTTAAGACCCAAATTCTGGGTACGTGGTATTGTTGGGATTTGAGCACCTACGTGTGGGTCTTGGCACTCCAGTTTTTGGTTTCAGTTAAGCTTTACAATCACCAGAACCTTCTCTTCTTATTTCATTTGAACTTCTCCCAGGGGCGAGGTCGGTGTAGGTTCGTGTTTCAGGTTCTTCTCGTAGTCATGAAACTTCACCGCCGTGAGATCGTTTAACTGCATTTCTTGAGAGGGGACTTTGCTGCCCCTGGATCTTCTCTGGTCCTGAGAAGCAGAATGGGACATGTCTGAGCGTAACCCAGAAATTTCCAGGGGCAGAAGTGCTGGGTTTTGAGATCCCAAACCTGTTACCTCGGTGTACACCAGTAATTCTCCTGGAAATGAGTTGGACAAGAGAAAATGGCCTCAAGTTGCCCCAGGGGAGGTTTAGGTTGGATCTGAGGAGAAATGTCTTCCTGGAAAGGGTTGTGAAGGGCTGTCCCAGGCTGCCCAGGGCAGGGCTGGAGTCCCCTTGATCCCTGGAGGGGTTTCCAAGGCGTGGAGCTGTGATGCTGAGGGACAGGGCTCAGTGGTGCCCTGGCAGGGGTGGGGGAATGGTTGGACTCGATCTTGACGGCCTCTTCCAACCCAAATGATTCTGTGGTTCTTTGCTCTTCAGAAACTCTCTAACTAACCTCTCTGCCCAAAAACCTGTCTTTTCTGCCAGCAAATTAGCCCTTTAAATCTGAATATTTCTGCTGGGGAACCGCCTTTTATGCTTTTTTACATAAGAGACCCCAAAGAGATGCTCTCCATCGAACGTTTTGGATTGGAAGGGATCTTTCAAGCTCATCTAGTCCAACCCCCCTGAAGACATCCTCCTCCTCTAGAGAAACGAGGAGTTGGCTGCCTTGGAGGGATCCCTGGGCAGCTCCTGATCCCAGCGCCACAGGATGAGGACGCATACATTAACATGATTTAAAATAAATTTTTTTTTTTTTTTAAATATTCTTGAGCTTTTGATTTGAATCTGAATCTTAATGGACTAGTTCTGTAGAAATTATCGTGCCCTTTGCTTTCTAAACTCTCACTGGTGAGGCTCTCCGGCGGATATCGTTAAGTAATCAGGATAATCAGTAATTAACGTGCCGCTAAGTGCTAATCAATTAAATGTGGTTGTAATTGAGAACTTGATTGAAGTATCGATAGTTGCTTTGATCCCTGGGACCTCTAAAGCTCCAGTTGGAGCTGACTGAAGCCCCTCTCCAGGTTTGCGGTATTTAGCAGGTGTGGGGAAGGAGGGAGGTGGAATTCCACCTTTCCTGGCTGAGGCGGTGCTGTGGGTCGGAAGTGGAAGGAGGAGAAGCTGGGAGCGAACGTTTCTCGTGGGTAATTGTGTCCTTGATCCAAGAATGGGTTCAAACGGGAAGAAAATGCAGATTGAAAAGAACTTTTGGATTTAGGTTAGAAATTAGGAAGAAGTTCTTTGTCGTCAGGGTTGTGAGACCGTGACCCAGGTTGTCCAAGGAGGTGGAAACCTTCAAGGCCAGGTTGGATGGGGCTCTGAACAAGCTGCTCTAGTTGAAAGGGGAGTTGGAAAAAAAGATCATCTCCAAGGTCTTTTCCAACCCAAACCAGTCTATGATTGGCTATTTCTTCAGCTATGGAAATATATTGCAGATGGGATGGGTTTTTTTTTAATGAGAACTTTCAAACCTGACTCTGAATGAGAAGGAAAAGCTTTGAAGATTTTCCGGAGTGCGACGCTTTTTAGAAATCAAGAGCTTTTTGAGCTCTGGTATCCCTCCCAAAGGTTTTGTTTTCCGACGTGCTCACAAGATCAGTTTTAATTGTACAATGCCGCGTCTAAAAACGCCCTCAAATATTTAAAAATGCCTCAGGACTCAATGAGCAATTACTCTTTTGGGCTTCGTAAATAAAATGAGAAGCCGCCGGCGAGATTCACCCGTCCTAAAAAAAAACACCGACCGTGGCAGGTGATTGTCTTTGGCCATTTCTTTTCCTCGCCCTCAACTATAAGAAGAACCCGAGATGTTCATTTTGAGCCTCTCTAAACGTAGCTCAGAGGAATCAGCTCACCAATTTGGAGGCGTGAAGATCGTTCGAGATGTTGGTCTAAACAGATTATGACGAGAAGTCCAGCTGCGAAACACCCGGGTGCCCTCTCCGTGATTATTTTTTGTTCCCCGAGTCGGTTTTAAATCTACAGAACAAAATTCCGGCCTTCGAAATTTCTACGTTTGCAGAGAGGGAGAAAATTACTGCTGGTTTTTTTTGCATTATTTATTTTCAAGCCTGAATATTTTCCATTTATTTTGCTTTTTTTTTTTTTTATTTTGCCACCGTATTTGCCTGAGGTTCGTGACTCTTCTAAGCCTTGTATTTGGTTGTGTTTCATCTTCTCTTCTTTTCAAGTCAGCGAAGACACCCCGAGGCGTTTTTATCCTTAAGTTGTTGGGTTTGGTTGGGTGTGTTTTTTTTCCCCGCTATATCATTATTATCACTTCTCTTTACTTTTTAAGACTGTGGTGATCAAATGGTTTAAGTATTTGATCGTGGAGCTTGAACGCGAGAGCTGTTTGGAGACGTAGCTCGGAAAAGAAGTACCCTGAGGAAATAATACTGGCTGGAAAGGTCTTCGTACCTTAATATTCCTCCCAGTTCTTTTTCTTCTTATCTTCTCTTAGGGTGGAAAAAAAAACCAAAACACTGAAAAAAACAAACCAAAAAAAGGCAGATTTACGAAACTCCGTGGCTGGGGGACTTGAAAATTGCTCGTATCCGAGGCAACTGGCAACAGCCTCGACGTGTGCTTGTAAATTAATTTGCGGTTTACGCGCTGGTTGTAGGAGGAGAGCCCCTTGCCTGTGGGGTGGTGGGAGTGGAGGAGAGCGGGGTCTGAGGGCGGCAGGAGGAGCTGGGAGAAATCCGGCTTTGGCCTTCAGCGCCTTCCAGCGTCTCTCGCGAACGGACCGTAACGGGTTTGGATGCTTGAGGAACCAGGCTCTCCGGCGAGGACAGCCGGAGTCCTGCTGCAAGCCCAGGAAATCATGGAATCGTAGCCTGATCTGGGTTGGGGAGGACCTTTGAGATCATTCCAACCCCTCAGCTTTTTCTTATCCTCCTAAATGGTCCTGAGACTGGGAAAACGAAAATAGCCTATGGGTTTGGAGCGTACAGGCGAGAGGTGAAAGGTTGGGGGAGTTCTGGTGGGCCAGTGTCTGCTCCCGCTGGAGCAGGTTGCTCCGAGCTCCATCCAACCTGACTTTGAATGTTTCCAGGGATGCAGCAGCCACCACTTCTCTGGGAGATCTGTTCCAAGGTCTCACCACCCTCAGGGTAAAGAACTTCTTCCTAATATCTGATCGAGATCTACCCTCTTCCAGTATGAAGCCATTCCCCCTTGGCCTGTCGCTGCGCTCCTTGAGAACGAGCCTTTGCACCTCCAGAAACTTCGACTTGTGAAGATTCGTGAGATTTCTGATGCCGCCCGTTTCTAATCGCTGTGGAGCTACTATATCGGCTTGTTCTTAACCTCCTAAGTGGTCATGAAACTGGGAAAATGCAGATATCCTATGGGTTTGGGGTGTACAGGCAAGAGGTAAAAGGTTCAGCTCAGGTTGGGGGAGTTCTGTTGGGCCAACGTCGGTTCTCCTCGAAAAAGGCGTCGGGGTGACCTCCTGATGGAGGTGACCTTTGGACAGGACTTTTCTACGGTGTGTTCCAGCCAGGACCGACAAGTTCTTACAATCCTTTTGAAGTTGCCTTCGGTTGCTGGTTGCTTGAGGAATCCTGGTGTAAGAGAAAGGAACTGTTTTCTTTTTGTCGGCCGCCTCTCGGCTGGAGTGTGAAGAATTAGAGCACAAGTCCTCCCTGCTCTCTCTGAAGCAGAAGAAAGGATGAGAAGCCTGTCAGAACCTTCAGCATTGATTTTTCCCAGAGCAAAGGGTCACATGTTAAGTACTATTGATAAAAAGCGTCGTTGCGGTGTCCATGGAGACCAGGTTGAGGTGAAAGTGAACCGTTACCCGGACGGTGACAGCTTGAGGTGGATCTGTAAAGAACCCAGTTTTTTGTTGGTTTTTTTTTTCCCTCTAATCATCAGGAAGATCTTATTTATTCTGCCTTGAGCGTTAGATCAAACCCAGGACTTCTGGGAGACCTGCTGTGCCAGGAGATGGAGTCACGGGTGGCTTCAAGGCAGAGGAAGGGTTATGTGGGGTCTCGGTAGAACGGCGCAGCGCTCGCAGGTGTCACCTCCAA
>JAOXNV010024913.1:0-14367 GCA_028565915.1 Momotus momota
TTTTCTCCAGGCTGAACAAGCCCAGCTCCCTCAGCCGCTCCTCCCCACACTCCTGCTCTAGACCCTTCCCCAGCTCCGTTGCCTTCTCTGGTCACTGTCCAGCACTTAGGCTGGAGCTTTGGCCATCCCCAGGATCAGTCTGGTGGCAGCCCTGGGGCAGCCCCAAATGCCTCACCCTGTGCAGAAAGAAGAAAAATAATCCATGAGCACAAAAACGTCCAAAGGGAGATAGGAAGAGCAATAAAACCAGGCAGGGCTGTGGGACCGGGCGAGTTTCTGAAGTCTCACTGTCCTCTCTGCCACAGCCCCACTGCCTGGGCAGGAGCAGCTCTTTCAGGACTGTGCCGAGGTGCTCCGGGCAGGCACCCGCACCAGCGGCGTCTACACCCTGCACATCACCAACCTCAGTGAGCCCAAAAAGGTGAGCACGGCCCAGAGAGGGCTCCCCCTGAGGTGCCACCCAGTGCATCCCCAGCCCCATAGCACAGTGTGGATCCCCGTGGGATGGGCACATCCCAACCCCTCTCACTGGGGCAGTGCCCCCCACCCACCGTGGCCATGGGGGCTGAGGTGCCTGAGGGCTGCAGAAGGGGTGAGGGCAAGGGGGATAAAACTGATTTTAAAGACACCTCCACTTGTGAGCTCTGTGCCCCAGCCTCTGCCCATGACCATGAAGGGAGGAGAGACCCCTCAGCCAGCCACTGGGTGCTGCACAGACTCACCAGCCCCACTAGCCCCCGCACAGCACCCATGCTGAGCTGCCCAGCCCCAAGGGGACACACCCAGGCACCCACCCCACTCCAGCCTCCCCTGTCACCCCGACTCTCCCCCTGCTACAGGCGTTCTGCGACATGGAGATGGACCGAGGGGGCTGGACCGTCATCCAGCTCCGCACCAACGGCAGCCTCAGCTTCCAGAGGAGCTGGAGGGAATACAAGCAGGTCCGTACCCACCCAGGGAGCTGGGGCACCCCTGGGGCACTCCGGGCACCCCACCTTCACCCACCCGGCTGCTCCCCTCCCGCAGGGCTTTGGGGACGCGACGGGCGAGTACTGGCTGGGGAACGAGGCCGTGCACCTCCTGACCAGCCGGGCACCCTACGCCCTGCGCGTCGAGCTGTGGGACTGGGAGGGCGGACACGTCTATGCCCACTACGGGAAATTCCAACTGGGAAGTGAGCGGCAGCTTTACAGGTAGGAGAGAAGCACCGCAGGGAAGGGGTGGGGGAGCCGCTCAGCCCTCTCCTCACTCCCACCGTCCCTGAGCCCCATGGGCAGTGGTGGCCATGCCTCAGGCAGGTGCGTAGCCCTGGGGGATGTGTGTAGGATCACGGGGAGCTTTACAGTGAATTTTTGGGGGGTTATGGCTCAGCCAAGCACTGGGGGACATCCCTCCCTTCCAGCACCGGCTTGTGGCACCTCATGGCCTTTGAGCAGAGCTGGGGGGCTTTGGGAACCCCCCTGTGAGCAGCCAGGTAGCACTGATGGTGGCCGTGATCACACTGGGCTGGGCTGGGTGGCACTGATGGTGACCATGCCGTGTTGTGCCTGGCGGCAGGCTGTCTCTGCAGGACTACAGTGGCACGGCCGGGCAGCAGAGCGGCATGGCACTGCAGGGCACCCACTTCAGCACCCGCGACGCCGACAACGACAACTGCCTCTGCAAGTGCGCCCAGATGCTGTCGGGAGGTGAGAGGGGGAATGGGGGGGACGCCCACACAAGCACCCACGGGTGCCCGCCGAGGATGCCACTTTCTCTCCCTGCTCCCTCCTGTCAGGATGGTGGTTTGACGCCTGCGGGCTCTCCAACCTGAACGGCATCTACTACCCGGCGCGGCACAACATCCGCAAGCTCAACGGCATCCGCTGGCACCACTTCCAGGGGCCCAGCTACTCCTTGAAGGGCACTCGCATGCTGATCCGACCCGCCAGCTTCTAGCGTGACAATGGGGGGGGGGGGGGGGAACTGCAACCGGTGCCAGCCTGGCATGGAGGGAGGGATCCAGGAGAAGGAACAGTTGGAGGAGACTGAGCCCTCTCAGGGGAGTTTTTCCCCCTCAGTTACATTTTTTATTCTTGTTTATCCCGTCTTTCGGGAGCCTGCGCATCGTGGAGAGGGGCAGTGGCACCGTGGCCGTGTCAGGGGGACCTGTGGTCAGTGACGAGGGGCTCTGGTGGCCTTGAGGCAGAGTCAGCCCCACCGCGGTGGCCTTTGGCACACCAGCACCACCCGATCCTACCTCGGCTTCTCACCCCCTCCCTCTGCTGGGTGTCTAGTTTTTGCCCTGGGGACAGGGTTCTGAGGAGCAGAGGGTGGCTTTGGGGACCCTGGTGGGACCAGGCCTGGGGTGGCGTGGCTGGTGGCCCTGTGATGGGGGAGGGACTGTGCTGGCAGGGGGCTGGCAGAGCCCTGGGATGGGCAGGGTGGGGATGGGGTGTTTTGACGGCTGAGTTTTGAGATGGAGCTGGAGGGGTGGGAGGTGGTGGGAAGTATTCTGGGGGTGGCTTTTGGGGGAGGTCTGAGCTGAGGCAGAGGAGGGAGGAGATGGGGGTGCAGGACGGGGGGGATGTGGTTGTGGCAAATCACACTGAGGGTGCTTTTGGCATCACCCTGGGAAGAGGGGGGCATGGAGAGGCTGGGGGTCCACCCAGCAGCACCGGGGCCCCTCAGGTTGCCCCCCCCACCGTGAGCTGCTGCAGTTTGGGCTGGAGGTGCTTTTATTTTTGTAATCAGAGATATTTATTTTCCAAGCCTTAGTGGGTGGGAGCAGGCAGGGACTTCCCTGTCCTGGCAGGAGAGATGGACCCCGGACATTCCCAGGGCACCCTGATTCTCAGGTGTGTGGGTGAGCCCCTGGGACGGCAGAGCTCAGTGACACCTGGTCAGAGCCTGTCCCTGTCACCCTTCTGCAGGTGTCCTCATCCCCCTGACCCTGTTTCCAGCAGAGGTGACTTGCAGCCAGGTGGTGGGTCCCTGCAGCACCCTCACCCCTGGGTGCCCCAGTGAGTCCCCTAGTATCCTGTCCTACTGGTACCCAAATCCTGGGGACGGGTGAAAATGGTGGGGGGACCCACTCCCTCTATGACACCCAGGCACCCTCATGCGATCCTTCCCAGAATGGGTGCCTCTGGCCCTGGACAGCGAATGGGTGACAGCAGAGACCCCACAGAGCCAAGGAGCAGAGGCACTGGGGGACGTGGCCGGTACCCCAGAGTGTGGAGAGGGGCGCAGGGATGCATCGTCCCCAGCGCATGGGGACAGTGGGAGCCACTGGCAGGGTGCTGGTGCTGGCAGCGGCTGCACATGCAGCAGCTAGGAGGCTCCTGACACCCTGCCCGCAACGCTGTCCCCAGGCACTGGCTAATTAACGGTGATTAAAGCGGCTGACGTAGCTGGCACTTCCAAGAGATGCTCATCATAATTAAAAAAATGGAAAACATAGGCTGGGGGGGCTGCCCAGGTGCCTCATCTTGCTCCCACTGAGCAGCACCGCAGGCAGCAACCGCCCTGGCACCCCCCGGCACCTCCCGGTACCTCCCAGCATCCCCCCAGCACCCCCCCCCCGGCACCCCGCACCCTGGCACAGCACCGCTGCACCTGGGCGGGGGGCTCTGTGCCAGGTGGGTGGGCGGCCCCCACCCCGGGGGTGCTGGGCCTGGCTCCCCAGACTGGGGTGCTGATGGTTTTCACTCGCTCCCAGCTCCCTGCCTGCAGTTCCTGCCTGCAGAGAGGTCACCCATCGGAGAACCCGGCACGGAGGGGACGCGGGTGGGCGACAGCCCCTTCCCGGGTGTCCCTCCTCTCACGAAATAACCGATGGGCTCAGCTGCGGCTTCGCTCCGAAACTGGAGCCCCGAGAGGCAGCTGCCAGGAAAGGGACACACAAAAGGGAGGTCATTCCTGTGGGGGGCATTCCCGGAGTGGGTATTCCCAGGGGGACGTTCCCAGAGGGGCATTCCCGACAGGGACATTCCCGGGGGATTACTCCTAGGAGTGCATTCCTGGGGGGACATTCCCAGTGGGAACATTCCTGGGGACACACTCATGTTGCCTCAGCACACTGTGCCAGTGAGTGCAGGGGTCAGATGGAGAGTCCTGCCACGGGGACACGGCTTCTCGTGTCCATGCTCCTGCCTGCACACACATATGCAGATGCACACACGTGCACGCAAACACACGTAAACACGGACACACGTGCACACTCGGACACGCAGGCAAGCAAACACTGTCACGGACACATGTGCGTGCTTGGACACACATGATCACACACGCAAGGTTTTGGACTGTCACCGCAGTTCCTGTCCCCGCAGCTGCCAGGCCATCAGGGCCACACCAAGGGACACGCCGGCTGCTCGGCCCATGCCCGGCAGGGGTGCTGAGAGGAGGCTCCCCCATCTCCCTGGAGATAGCAGCAAATTTAGACCAAACCCCAGCCACGCCGGGCTGAGGAATCCGGCGGTGCACCCGGGCCTGGCCACTGCAGGGATCCCATTCCCACGGGCAAAGCCTGTCCCAGAGCAGATGCCCCGGGTCCTTGTCACCCTCTGGTTTCTGGCTCCTCGGGGAGACACCCAGAGCTCCACAGGGCGTCATTAAGGATCCCCTGGGTGTGTGCTTCCTCCCCAGCCCGGTTTGTCACCCTGACTCACGGGCCAGACGCTGTCCCCGTGTCCTGCGCGCTGTGTCCACCACATCCTGCTCACCATGTCCTGCCCACCATGTCCTGGGCAACTGGATCTGCCTCTACCTCAGTGGGACCCGCTCGGATCCTGCACCTCGGGAAGTGGCTCTGAGCAGCTACATGGTGCTGGAAGGAAATAGTCCATCCCCATGAGGCCTTTTTTTGGGGACTTCAAGTGCTGGATGGAAGTGCCGGTCAAGGGGAGCTCCGGTGCTGCTGATCTGAGGCCAAGCGGAGGGGAAGCGTTGGCTGGAGTGGGACAGGCTGGTGGTCCTTTGGTCCTTTCCACTATGGAAACTATAGCCCTGGGGTGGGCAGCTGGGCTTTGTCACTGGCCTGGCACCGCCACCGTGCACGTGACCTTTGCCAAGCTGGCTCCTGGCATGTGTGGAGCCATTTGTGCCAAGGTCCCACCACTCAACTGGAGCTGGAGGGAGGCAGCAGCAGGGCCGGTGCCCAGGAGGTGTCCCCTGGGTACAGGTGCTGGTGGCTTTGGTGCCACCTTCCCCAGCAGCCACCGGCCTGCATGGGGAGCCGGGTGAGCTCAGCGGTGCCGGGGGGGGCCACGTGAGCCCGCCCAGGGAGAACGAACGGGCGCTTTTCATCTTCAAAGCTCTCCCTGCACCCACTTTCATCCTCACCCTCCTGGGAGGTCCCCGCTATCGCCACCCCCATCTCGCAATCCCAGGGGAGCCGGGATTGCCAAGCTCAGCGGCGCTTTGCCGGAGCGGGGTGAAGAGGCTGCCCGGTCGGCGCAGTGCCGGCTGCAGCACCGAGGGGAATCCCGCCGGCCAGGGCTCTGCTGGGACCTGTCGGTTCAACCCACCGGGCCCCGCACAGGCACAGCACCCATCTCTCCTGCGGGAACCGTGAGGGTTCCTGCCCTGTCCCAACCTCCAACGCCTCGAGGGGCAGCCCAGCACACAGCTCCCAAAGCACAGAGATTTAATAAAATCTGCTGCATTATTATCATTATCATCATTATTATTATTATTATTTACATATCAAACATTAGAAAAAAACAGTAGAAATGAGGAAAAGACTAAAAAATGTCATCTTCATAAATATGAGGGCCCGGTGTGCCCGGGGGCGCCCGAGAGGGGACACAAGTGCTCACAAACACTCACACACACACACACACACAACTCTGGGCTGCTCAAAGCAGGGGGTCAGGTTTGCCCCCCACCCCCCTAAGCACCCAGCTTCTCCCAGACCTTCAGCATTAAGAGGGGGGTCACCAGGACACGGTTCCCACCCCAGACAGTGTGGCCTCCTTGGGGGAGGCTGCAAGGGGGCAGCGCCTTCCCCAGGGCTGCGTCTCTGCTCTGTGCAGGGGGGAACTGCCCCCTTACCTCCCACCCATGGGTGCTGGTGAGGAGCAGGGCAGGCAGGAGCTTCTGGCAGGGCAGGCAGGACTAACACAGGCGGGCTCCTGCAGGAGAGAGCGAGGGGAGGGTATTGGGGACCAGCCGCACACCTGGGGACACGTGTCCTCTGCACTCCCATGGGGACCTGGCTCTCCAGCTCCAACATGGGCCTGGAGCCATCGGGAAGGATGTCCAATCACCACTCCGCAGCTCTGCCAGTGCCACTGCGGCACAGGGGACTGGGGAGCACTGAGCTTGAGGGTCTTGTCACCTCCAAGAGGTCCCTTCCCCATCCAGAATCTCCTGCTCCCAAGCAGCTCATGCCCGGTGCCCGCCATGCCACGGCTACACGTCGGAGACCTGCTGGGGCTCGCGGGCCTGGCGCAGCCCGTACAGCCACTTGATGACGCGGGCGTTGCGCTCGACGATGGAGATGCCGTAGGGGACGCGCTCGGCCGGCCGGCCCTCTGGCGTGGCGGCGCTGGGTGGCGAGCGGCCGCCCTCCGAGCTGGCCGTGCTCACGCTGTGAAACTTGAGGGACACGATGTCGGAGCTGGCACGGGCAAAGCGCTCAGCGCCCATGTCCTGCACCTCCTCTGGGTCGAGGCCGCAGTAGTTGAAGAAGCGTTCGAGGTCGGCGGTGGCCCGCGAGAGCCGGTCACTCAGGTCCGACTTGGAGCGGTGCAGCAGGGGCTGCCGGCGGGCGCTCTCGGGCCGGGCGGGCGAGCTCTGGGCTGGGGTTGCCGGCAGCCCACCCGAGATGGGGGATGGGGGCACCGGTGTCACCTGGCCCCGCAGAGCTCCGCAGGGACGGACGTCCACCCTCCGCACGGCCACGCTGCCGGGGGGCTTGGTGGCAGCGGGAGGGCTCTCCAGTTGCTTGTTGACACCCTCCGCCCTGGCACCCGGCGTGGCCGGCACCTCCGCCCTCCACTTGCACTCCCGGCCCAGCGGGCTCTCTGCCTTGGGGAAGGGGCTGTCGCAGAGGTTGATGAGGTTGTTGAGGATCTCCAAGTCAAGGGAAGTCTTCGGGCCGCCAGCCTCGGTGCGGCGCGGCCCCAAGGGTGCCCTGCGGCTAGGGGTGAGGGCGGCCCGGCGTACCCCCGGGGCAAATAGGGGCTGCTTGAGCAGCGGCGGCTTCACCGGCTCCTGCTTGGTGCTGGCGACCCGCTGGCTCTTCACGTACTTGGCCTTGTCGGCCTCCAGCCTCTCCACTGCGCTGGGCTTGCCTGCCCCCGGTTCTGCGCGCCGGTGGAAATACGCCGGGCCCTTGCGGAGGATGCGGATGGGCATGGCCGAGGTGAAAGGAGCCGTCACTGTCATCCCCTTCATGGCGTCGCCGGCTTGCAGAGCCTCGACCGGCATCCTCCGCGCCGGCACCTGGACGCGGGGCGGGCGGCCGGCACCGGCGGCGAGGGGCTCACCTGCCGTCGGCTGCGAAGAGGGGCCGGAGTGAGGGGTGGTGGCGATGGTCGTCTGCCCGCCCGACCCCCTGCCCGCGTCCCGGCACCGGCGACAGACAAAGGCTGCGCGGGGCTGTGCGGTGCCGCACTGTCTGCGCCGCCTGCGCCGGGTTTCCTATTTGAAGGCAAGGACCACGCCTCCACCCGCCGCCGAGGCCTCCGCGAAACACCGCCCCGGCCAATCCGCGGAGCAAAGCCGGCTTCAAACTGCACCCGGGCCAATGGGGCCGCCGGGGAGGGCGCCCCGGCCTCGGCCAGGGGAACCCCAGGGAACCAGGCTGGGGACAAAAGTGGTGGCTGTGGCCTGGCAGCCCCTCGCCGAGGCTGTGACCACATCACCCGTGTCCGGGGGGGCACCAATTGCATCCTGGGGGGCACCGTCTGCATCCAGGGGGACACTGCCTGCATCCAGGGGGACAGCACCCCCTGCCAGGGGTGCATCACCCGCAGCCAGGAGTACATTGCACCCAAGGGTTCATTGCCCACACCAAGGGGTGCATCCCCCATGCCTGGAGGGGCGTCCCCTGCCCCATTCATCCACCACCCGCTCAGGCTCGGGGTTTTGGGGTTCCTCTCCTTACCTCTCCCTCACCTTTCAACTGCCCCAGCAGGATCTGGAGCTGCTCCAGGCTCCCCCTCCTTCCCCAGAGCCCCTCGGAAAGCACCAGTAGGGGGGTTTCCACCCGTGCTTCCCCAGCTGAGGTGTGCCAGGAGCCGCGCCGGAGCCCAATGCACCCCGTGTCCTTGGGCCCCCGCCAACCCCAACAAGCACAGCCTCCCGCCCCAACGGTCGCAGAAGCACTGGCCCGCCCACAGCAGCAGGAGGGAGACTCCCCAAACCAGCCCTGCACCCCTCTGCAACCCTTTGCACCCCTCTGCCCGGCTGCCCCTAAAGCCCCTGCCCCAGGGTGGGCACAGCCAGAAGGGTCCCAACGCACAGAGGGGCTCAAGCAGTAGAGGGGCGCAAGTGGGGACACGTGGGGTCAGACCTGTCCCCTTCCCATCACCTTTCCTGAGCTGAGAACCTTCCTGGGGGTCCCCGGCTGAGGGCACAGAGGGGCCCCGGGGAGGTATCAGCGAGCCCTGGCACTCACCAGGTACGGCGGCGGGCACGGTGGGGGCCGGTGTGCCTTAGCCCTGCTCCCTCCCGCGTCACCACCAACCACTCACCTGTCTCCCCCACTTCCTGGGTGCCACCCAGCACCCGTCGCAGCGCCAACCATGGGCGGCAGCAGCCGGTCCTGGCACCCACAGCACCACACCATGGCCACGCTGAGCCACAGTCGCACCGGCTGCAAGCCCACGGACCTCAGCGTGTGGGCATCGCCCCCCCCCCCCCGAGAATCTGTACCCGACGAGGTCCCCAGGACCCCCCATCTCTACCCAAGATGGTCCCAGCCCCCCAGAATCTGTCCCCGGAGGTCCCCAGGCGGCAGCCGCCTCCCAGCACACACACGGTGCATCGGCCTGATGTGCTGTGACGGGCAAATACCCTCAGGGACACTGTCTGTCCCTGTGCCCTGCCCGGGGAGGACATGCTGCCTTCTGACCTGGAAAGTGTCTGCAGGGGGCCAGCCATGCGTGGGGACAGCTGGGGACAGTCCCAGCGCCAGCACAGACCCTCCTGCCTCCTCTCCAGGGGCGGCTTTTTGCCCCTCAGCGTGGGAGAGACTTAAGACAGAGTGCAGGGCTAAGCAGAGAGGTGCAAACGTGCCCCCCCCAGGGACACGTCCCCATGTCAGCTCTGGAGCTCAGATCGGTGCCAGAGGTTCAGCCCCGGGGCCAAGCCACAGAGGGGATGGGCATTGGGGGGCAGAGATGAGGACATTGAGCCGCCCAGCAAGGCCACATGTGGCCGGTGTGGGCTCCCCTCCCTGGACATCAAGGACAGCCTGTCCGGGCACAACCTGCTGCTCCACATTCCTGCGGCGCTGAGCCGCCTGCCCTGGCATGGCCGCGCCGAGCCGCCCTCCCAACAGCCCCAGAAACACAGCGCTGTTGTCCCACATGAAGCTCCATGGAGCGTGGAGATCCGAGTAGCAGGGCTGCCAGTCCAGCTCGTGCCTGGCAATGCCTGGCTGTGGCCCCAGCCGGGCTCACTTTGCACATGGGATCACCTCCTGCCCGCAGAGCCGTGCCAGGAGGTGTGTGGTTGTGCCTCCTCCTCACCAGGTGACCCAGCCCCACGCTGCTGGCACAGAACTGGCACAAGATTGGCACCACCTCCACCACCTACCTGGGTCGGCCCTGCCACGTGGGAGCCTCCTCGGCACGGTTCAGCCGCCACGCTGCTTCTCCCTGGGTGTATCCTGGGGGTGTTCCGGTGTCCCCCTCCTGGGCCGGCCGCTGTAGGGGCAATGGAGCAGCTCTGTGCTGTGGTGGTTCTGGCTGAGTCAGAGCGGGGCGAGGACACCCTCGGAGGCAGCTCGGTGCTCACACCCCGTTAAAATCGCCACAGGGCATTCCCCCGTGCCAGGCTGCGTCACGGCGGCGTGGCTGGAGCCGCTGACGTCCCAGGGGCCAGTTCAGCCTGTGGTGCCGGTCTGAAGGGTTCATACCACCGAAGCCAAAAAGCCTCTGCGGCAGAGGGTCCCGATCCCCAGCCCTCCTGTGGGCAGGAAGCTGCCGCCCGGCTCCCCACATGCTAATGACAGGGCCTGATCTGGTTTGGAAAACTCGCCGTGCTTCCTCACCCACCTGGCAGTGACCAACTGCAATAAACTCCAAAACGCAGCAAAATAACCCAGATTTCATGAAGGGAGGTGACAGACCGGAGCAGGGTCACTGAGCCCGCAGCCACGTGGATGGACTGGCCTGAACCCAGCGCTGGGGTGGCTCCGGGGGCTGCCTGCCCCATGGCACGGGCACCTCCCATGGCACAGACCGGCTATGAACGGAGGAGCTGAGCGTTTGGCCCAGGCAGCACCGAGCTCAATGATGTGCATTTTTCAAACTGCTCTGGGAAGGAAGACAAGGAGGTGGAGGAGGTAGAAGAGATGAGCGAAGAACACAGGAAACAGCCGGAGGGCCGGTCTGTGCCGGGCAACAGCGAAGGCGGATCTGCACAACAAGCCTGGCTGGAAAAACCCTGCCCGGTGCAGCGGGTGAAGGCAGAGCCTGCGGGCACCTGCCCAGCTGGGCACGGTGGGATGAACCAGCACCAGTGTTGGCACGTCACCGGGCAGCTGCCCGGGCATGTCTGGGAGCTTTCGGAGTGAGGCGGAAGCACCAGACAGTGCCCCAGAGCCTCACCCTCCCCGCGAGCGTCTCGGGACGGGTTTTGAGAGCACAGCCCGTGGTGGGAGTGCTCCCCAAGCACCCTGCTCAGCACCTCGACCACTGTGTCAGGGGGATGGTGTTCGGGTGTCGGGGGACAGGCAGGTGCTGGCACTGGTTCCGCTCTCACCTCTCATGGACGCTCATGGCTGGGCCCTTCTCTTACTACTCCAAGGACCTCCCAGGAGCTAAAAACAGTTGCCAACGAGCAAAAAATGTGCTCAGAGGCCAAATCCTTCTTGGAAGTGATGGGTGGAGGCAGCTGTGGTGCCCGACAGCACCCACGAGGCAGCAGGGCTGGGGCTCGGGAGCAGCTTGGCCAGCCCCAGGCAGAGACATTGCCACAGCCAGGATCCCCAAAAACCCCCTCGTCTTGATAGGTGCTAATTGCTGGTTTAATCGCAGCCCCTTGCCAGGCTGAGGCTGCTCCCAGCTCTGCAGCGGGGAAATCACCCCTGTGCCACGTGCCCTGAGCCGGGGTGAGCCACTGCCTGCTCCTGCCGCAATTTCCCCAGCTTTGGGCTCTGCAGAGCAGCTTTCCATGGAATGCGGGGGTTCAGTGGAGAAGCTCTCGCTGGGTCCAGCATCACCCTGCTCCCTGCTGCCGAGGGAAGGATGCTGCCCGCACCCGGCTCTGCTCGCCCATCTCCGCAAGCAGCAGCTCGGGGCCAAGGAGCTGGGGAGGTGACAGATGGGGACATGGCGGGCGCGAGGCCTTTGTCTGGGTGGTGGCGTGCGGCGGTACGGACCCGCAGATGGCGGCTGCCGGCGGGGCCGAGGCTGCAGCCCGTGGCCAGGCGAGCCCCGGGCCCAGGGGATCCGGCCCCTTTTGTCAGGGTCTCACCTCCGGCAGAGGCCCCTTCCCGGCCGTCCCCCCCTCCCCAGCCTTTCAACTTTCAACTTGACCTGCTCCTTTCACATGGAAATGGGATGCAAATGGAGCCAGAGAGCTGCCAGAGGCTGTGATCTACCAGCGGGGCCCCAGACCCAAGGCTGGAGGGTCATACCCCCTCACCTGGGGTGGCCAGGGGTTCCTGGGGTGACTGGCATCTCCCTTGTCCCCAGCAATGGAGGAGGAGCCTCCGCCTGCCAGGGAAGACCATCCCCACTGCTCAGCCGAAAGCAGAGATTAGGGGATGGCTCTTGTCGGTGCTGAGCTCCAGACTCCCGTTTTTCCCAGGCTACCGATGCCCCCAGTGCCCTCCCAGTGACCGGGCACCCCCGTGGCACGGGAAACATGCCCGCAGAGCCCCACTGCCCACCCTGTCCTGCGCTGGCTGCACTGGGGACGTGTCCCCAACCCTGGCTGGGTGAGGAGGGGGTTTCTCATCCATTCACCCATCCGGTCACTGGAGCCCGGCAAAGTCCCATGGCCGGGGACCGCTCGGCTACCAAATGCTGCCATCTGCCCGGGGGCCTTCGCTCGCATCTGCCGGGCGTGCGGAGGGGCGAGGGGCCGGGGGGCCGGGGCTCAGATGCGACGTGGGGAGGGGGTGGAGGAGGCAGAAGCCTCTCCCGCTGTGCAGGCAGGGCAGGCAGGGCAGGCAGCACGTGTCGGGTGGATTGGGGTGAGGAGCGTGAAGCGGCAGCGTAGTGATGGTGGTGAGAGGTGGGGGTCCTGCAACCAGCACCCCCCCTCGGGTTCCCCTGCCCCTGCAACGCAGCCATTCGCCCTGGGAAAGGGTCTCGCCGCCGGCCACGCCTCTCCTTTGCGCTGTCAAACGGAACACAGGACAATCACTGCCCCCTCCCTGTCACCTCCCCATCTCCCTCCCTGTCCCCAGGCCCACCTTAGCTTTCCTGGGGCCAGCCTGAGCCCCCCACATCTGGTTTCTCCCAGCATCTTGGACCTTCTCTCCCCCTCCCAGGTCTCCCTGGACACCTGTACTGGTTTTGGCTGGGACAGAGTTAATTTTCTCCACAGGAGCTGGTGTGGAGCTGGTTTGGATTTGTGCTGGAAACAGCGTTGATAACCCAGGGATGTTTTCCTTATCACTAAGCGGCGCTTGCACAGCGTCAAGGCCTTTCCTGCTCCTCAGGCTGCCCCACCAGCCAGCAGGCTGGGGGTGCACAAAGAGTTGAGAAGGGACACAGATGGGACCCCACTGACCAAAGGAATGTCCCATTCTTAGGACACCGCGCTCAGCAATAAAACCTGGGGATGAAGAAGGAAGCGGGGACATTGGGAGGGGTGGCATCTGCCTTCCCGAGTCACCGCGAGGCGTGCTGGGCGCTGCTGTCCTGGGGACAGCCGGACACCCCCAGCCGTGGCCAGCGCTGACGGAACACCTGATAACGCACATGGTTTTTGCTTCCCTCATGAAACCAGCTTTATCTCAACCTACCAGTTTTCTCCCTTCCCATGCTCTCCCTCATCCCACCACGGCTGGGGGATGCTGAGCCACCTGCTGGGCTTAAACCACAGCAGTGCCTCAAACCGTGCCCCCACCACGGGCACCCTGTCATGCCAGCACTGCCCCTGCAGCCCCAGGGGCACAGGGACACCGTTGTTCCTGCTGCAACCCGCTGGTTGGGGCAGGGACGGATCTGGGAGCAGGGCAGAGTGCTGGGGCTGGCTGTGGTGCTCCCCCCCACCCCCCCGAGGGAAAGGGCACAGGCAAAGCCCTGGAGGATGCAGCCCAAATTTTTCCAGGTCTGGAGCCCACTCTCCCAGTGACACCCAGTGGGTGCTGGGGGAAGAGCCACTGTGAGGCTTTCCCCGGGGTGGTGAGTGTTGGGATGGGGTGTGGGTAGGGTTGTGCTCCTGCGGGTGACCTGACTTATGTCGACTCACTCGTGTCACCTCCCAGCCGGTGTGAGTGGCTCACAGCTCAGCTGATTGCCTGGTCCAGTCTCACTGGACACGGGATCAGGGGTGCCCAGCCCCTCAGTGCACTCACAGTGGGCCAGCTGCCACATTCAGGGGTCTCTGAGATCCCCATCCCAGCCTGTCACGCCACAGAGATCCCCCTTTGGGGACAGGAACCATCACCGGCTAATACTTGCACCTGCAAGAAGGAGCCTGAAATAGGTGGGATGAGGTTCAGCCGGGGACAAGGGCAAAGTCCAGGACATGTCCAAGAATAATCCCTGGCCTGCGGCCAGCGGCCGGTGCCATGGCTGGGCAGGCAGCGGGCAGGAGGCTGTCCCCAGCGGTACGTGAGGACGGAGGAGGGCACCGGTACCCCCAGGGGCAGAGCAGGGAGAGGGCTGGAGGTGACTTGGGGTGGCACAGTGGGACTTTGGCCACCGGGACGGAGTTTTGAGCTGAAAGGCCCCCCCGGGGCTGGGCCGTGAGGGATGCGAAAGGTGGGGGGGGAGGGGGGGGGCGGGGGGAGGGACGGAGGGGGAGGCGGCCGGGGGTGGGGGGGGGCGGCCCGGGGGGGGGGGGGGGGGGGGGGGGGGGGGCCCGGAAGGGTAGAGGCCGGGGGTTGTGGGAGGCAGCCCGGGGATGGGAGGCTGGGGGTAGTGGGAGGCCCGGAAGTGTAGAGGCCGCGCGGGGGTGGGAGGCTGGGGGTAGTGGGAGGCCCGGAAGGGTAGAGGCCGGGGGTGGTGGGAGGCCGCCCGGGGGGGTGAGGCT
>JAOXNV010024915.1:0-14329 GCA_028565915.1 Momotus momota
TTTTCTTAATGCACCCCAGGATTCCATTGGCCCTCTTGGCCACAAGGGCCCATTGCTGTCCCATGGACAACTTACTGTCCACTAGGATGCCAAGGTCTTTCTCCATGGGGCTACTTTCCAGCAGGACGACCCCTAATCTGTCCTGGTGCCTGGGGTTATTCCTCCCCAGATGTGGCACTCTACACTTGTTCTTATTGAACTTCATGAGGTTCACCTTTGCCCAGCTCTCTAGCCTGTCCAGATCTTGGACAGCAGCACAGCTTTCCTGTGTGTCAGCTACAGCGAAGTGTGGCAAAGTGGAGTGGGAAGGACAAGACAACGCCAGTAGAGATAAGAATGAAAAACTCCTGAACCTGAAACTCAGGAAACAACCACCAAGCATTTTGGGAACCTGTCTGTGCATCGCTCACACACACAGTATCCTCTCCTGAAAAAAATCAGGGTCTTGGACTAGATGAACTTGAAAGGTCCCCTCCAACCCAAACCATTCTATGTTCACCAGGGTTTGGCAGCCACGAGTGCAAAGAAGTGAGGAAATGAGCTGGTAACCTACTAAATGGCCTTGTCTAACTCTCAGCTGAGAGTGTTTTTTAGCAAGTCGCAATCACAGCCAATGACTCCTGAGCTCCAAACACTGCCTTGTTGGGAGCCAGCACTGTGCTGCACCCACAGCACCAGGGACACCCCTGATCATAACAACTTCATGTGCACCCAGCAGCACCGGATGACTTTTCAGACAGATCCCCTCAGGATTTGCCTTTTCCCAGTTCTGAAAAAATAATTTCTGGAAATGTCTGTGATGCTCAGAGTGCAGGGACCTCTTCAGCTTTTAGCACACTTCTAGAAGCCTTAATAGGCCTTGAAAAAAGTCAAAGAAAAACTCATTAAGCTTTTCATTTGTTTTCATAGCCTATTATCTCCTTTTTGTTTCTTTGACAACCTCCTTCATGATTCATTACAGGGCAAAGAACGCAATAAACTGCCTTAAATGCCAGTAATCTTCCTGCCCTTGCCGCACAAGCCAGGCTCTCCCAGCCCCTCATGAGCAGAGTATCAACACTTTCTGCACCCTGAAACATATCCAGGATGTATAGGATACATTTGTCACAGCAGTGCATCCCTGAGATCCTTTTCATGCCATGGCTCTGCTGTAGCCTTCAAGCTGTGCCAGGGGAGCCTCACCCACTGTGTGCCCATCTGCCTAGGCCACGGGGCAAGGAAAGAGGTCAATGAGTCCAACTAGCCAAAGCCCTTCCCTGATTTCCATCCACATGTCTGCGCAGGGAGCATCCTGCTTCTGTACCAGGTCCTCTTTTTGACAGCTGTTACTGGTTTTAAGATCTCAAGCAATGAAGAATTTACTTTGCTTTTTCTTTGTCTTTTTGGTGTCTGATTGTCCTCAGTGTTAAATTAAAACCTTTCCAGTTTGATATCCATCAGATTAATATCCAGTCTCCTTGAGTCATATTTGACTCTGCAGATCCCTTCCCCAGCAGGGAGGAGGATGCTATCTCTTGGCACTGCTGGCTCCATAAGGATGATAGTTCTGTGCGCACCTTTTCCACGATGTCCCATCAATTTGTGAAGCTGAAAGCCTAGCGAGGAGTACAGTCTATGGATCAACACTGATAAAAACCACCCAAAGCAGCATATTGCAGGATGCTGTGGTCTGGCAGAGTGACCCGGGCTGGTCACAGCTTGCTGCGAGAGCTGAGCCTGCAGCTGGCACTAAGGCACACTGGATTTCTCTAAACGCAGCATAACCAAGAAGACCTCAAAACAGGTCCTTTCTAGACAGCGTTACTTTCTCACTACTCTTCATGACCAGAGGTATTACTGAAAGCCACATAGATTTTATGTAACATCAGGGGCTATTTAGAGAACAAGCACCAAACCAGCAAGAGGCAAAGAAAAGGAGTGGCTCAGGGACTTGGAGCCCAGCAGAGCTCTCGTGTTAACGGGGAAGTGTTTCCAGGAACTCTGTGTGGGTGCGTTTGTGCATGTCCACTCCTGGGCAGTAGGCTCCTGGGGAGAAGCCATGCTAGCTGGAAACCTCCAGGGCAGGCACAGATGCTTACTCCTTCATCACCTTCACCTCCCCACAGGCACCCCTGGGAGCAGCGTCGCTGTAGCCAGGACAGCACTATCACAGGAAAAGCTTGTCCTGAGCATCTGATTAAATCTCCACTGCCTCTAAATGTTTTCAGCTCTTGCCATTGGTCTACACACTGCAAACCATTCCTGATACCTTGAGGGGACCTTAATAGGGCTCCTAAAGGTTTTGTTACTACCCATGACTATGCCTACCTATGGCTACTGTTGTCTGAGTTTTAGTTAAAACCACTCCAATTTGATAATTATTCACTACTGACTAGAAAAGGGTAAATAGATCAAAGATGCTGCTCTTACAGTAACAAGAAGTCTGGAGAGAAAGTTCTCTGTAGAGGACTAGCAAAATACATTTGATGGGGCAACCTGAAGGGATCCCACTGAATCATCAGTCATTCCAGGCGCTCGGCACCTCACTAAAATCTTAATGGTCTCCCTAACAGCCATTATCAATATTTGTAATGATCTATACCAAAACAAAGAGATGACACCCACTCATTGCAGGTGTAACCACCATTCAAACTCACTCATTAAGGTACTTTGGGGCTAACGGCCCTACAAGAAGGTGATGATTTATAAAGAGCTAAAAAGCCCCAACAAAATAGAAACCTGAAATCAAATTTAGGGCAAATTTAGGGCAAACAAAACAAAAGTAAGAAGGACCAAATAGAAAAGTCTGTTCTAAGCGTGCCTACTTATAGCAGAGTAGCAATTGTTCGCATGGGGATTACTCACAGAATAATTGGGAAACTCATTAGCTAACAGGCTTTATTTCGGGGAATAAAGATGAGATACCATCAGAGACTACAACAGCAAAAAGCCAGATAATATCAAATGATCTTTCACACCTATCAAATGTTTGATTATGAGCAGTTAGAGGAGTGGATTCTGGAGGAACTTAGGCTGCATCTGCCAGCAAAAATATCTTTTTATTACCATCTTTGGTCAAACCCGAAGGGTGAAGTGCAAGAAATCCTGTGCAGTAATTGAAACGGCAGAGTCCTGGCATCCAGGACAGGTGTATTAGTGGTGAGGGGAGTTTATCGTGTATGTTACTGGCAGGCAACCATGTGCAGCTCTGGCAAAGGAACTACTGGTAGATAACCCAAGTGTGCTTCAAGTCAAAACCATTCAGTGTTGTTTCTACATAATTTCCCAGTCCTTTCCCTGCAGCATTTAATCCTCTGTGATTAATTACACCGTGATTTGCTGAGATCAGAATAGATGGGACAAGAGAGAGCCATGTACAGGATAATAATCGCTATTTATATAAGCCTCTTTTTTCATGTAAATTGAAACTCTTTGGCTACTGGCAATGGGAGTTATTTTCATTACCGTATTTTCACTGGCTGCAATTAGTCCAGTAGAAGGATTATTACCTCTCTTATCGTTAATAAGAAGGGAAGGATAACTCGCCACAATGTTGCCGACTTCATTGCCATTGAAGGCTGCTGCTGTTGTTTTGGGCCACTGGAAATCACCGGGGTTGCCAGGGCCCCTTGGTGAGGGGATGGCCCTTGGGGACTGCCTACGGCAACAATCCTTGAGCTGTCCTGCCACCATATCATCTCTGCAGGACTCACTGAGGGGTGGTGTGTAAAACAGCTCAAAACAGCAGTGCACAAGGTTATGCCGGGTTTGCTCCAGCCAACTCCCTCTGTACGCTGTACATCTCCCAGAAAACAGCCTCAGCTCCCACACAGCCACTTACAGCCTACCAGCACATCACCCTGACAGCTTGCCGTGCTCTGGGTGAAATCTGTTCAACGCCCCCGTCTATCTACTGTCCCACTCAAATACCAGCCAAGGGCGTCCAGAACACAGGCTGAATTTCCACAACAGGACAAGCTATTTAACAGAACATGCATCAGTGGGAATCACAAACTGTAAAGTGGTGAAACCCAACAGGAATTGACTGGATCCCTTTCCAGTCCCTTTCCAAATATTTGTGTAGGAAATGTGTTTTTTGGATGCTGGCTGGACGCTGACACAGTATTCAACACAGTGGCACAACAGCAAAGCTGCCTGTGCAGAGCCCAGCTGCTAATGCCACACCGCTCATCTAGGTATCTACACCAGGTATCTACGAAACCTTGATCCAGGCAACCTGAAAAATCCATTTCTCTACTGTTCACATTCAAATCTTACTAGGCGAGGCCCTGTGCCATCTTGTGGCCATTGATAAAATAGACGTAAACTTAACCAAACTTAAGAAAAGTTTGGTCGTAGCCCTGGCCCCTACCTCTGGACACGCCACTGCTGAGGCAGTTTGGCAATGGAACAGGCTTTTTTACAAATAAAACGGAACAAAGAATTGAAGTTAAATCAGATGTGCTTTTGCCTGAAAATATGTCCTAAATTTACCTTCAAATTACCCCTGAAAATACATGCCAAATGCCACACACAATGGGGTGACTGTGCCCCCAGCAGCCACACCCAGACTGCAGGATGAGAGGCGCTCTGACCCTGGGTCCCAGCCCAACCCAGAGAGGAGGGGCATTGCCAGCAAAACTCACAAATCACTATGGCACATGTAACAGAGCTCTCACTGTCTATAAATCAATCCTAAATTGAGGTAAGGAGGTGCAAAGATCTCAGGACAAGTGTATTATTTCTTTATTCACATCAGGAAGGATGGAAAAGAGCTCTAGCAGAAGATCAGTGATGAATCAGAGTGAGAAATCATCAAGACTGTATGGATTTTTTTTTTTTTTCTCCTGGCAAAGACTGTTGAAAAATGGTTTTGATGCTCTCAGCAGACATTTCTGCTACTCCTCCAGTGCCCAAATGGCACCTCACCAGGGCTATAGCCGAGCTCAAAACCTTCTATGACATAAATATGCAGTGCAAAACTTATACATTACAGTCCCTGCACAGCAGGGAAGACCTGGAAAAGGGATGACTTGTCCCATATTCCCATCCCCTCCAACATGGTGACCTTCTTCCAGGGAAGGGACCATTGGCAGCAGTGGCAGGGCTGGCCCTGGCCAGCTGTGCCCCCCACCCTGCTCTAGTTGTCCTCCCTGGGGCCCTTCTTGCTAGAAGGTCCTGTGGGGTAAGTCATGCATGCACGGTGTCCCAGAGAGCTGCTGTTGGCCCTGGTGCTGAGAAATCCCTGCATCTTACTGAAATTAGGGCTGCAAAAGGTACGGGTTTTGCAAGCAGCTCTTCCAGGCTGCAGCCCAGTCTTTGCACCTCAAGTGGCGAAATTCTACTTTTAAGCCAGAAGCTGGAATATTTTGTAAACAAATGACATTTCCCTCTTGGCTGTTCCTATTGAAATTTTTTTAAATTAGAATTTACCCTCCCTGAAACATCCCCAAAAAGCTGTCATTGAGATAAATGTGTTTAACATGTCTAATACCTTTCTTCTGCCTTCAAAATCCAAGACCTGCTCTTCAAAGGAACTTCAGCACCTTGATATTTCTATCCAGCTGAAAATCAATAGGCTGCAGGGTCTTAGAGAACATATCTAAAGAGTTTTCTGTGCCATGTCAATGACAAGAATGGAATTTAGGAAAATAAATCCCACAGGCTGTATCCCAGTGGGATGTGGTCAGAGGATTAGGATAGATAGGATGCAGACTGGACTCCCAAGATGAGAGCAACCAATTGCACAACTGCTGGTGAAACATGTTTCTCCTGTGAAAAATGGGTAGGAATTACCTAGAAATAAATGTGAAATCACAAGAGGTGGTTTTAATGGATTTACTTTACAGAAAAGCCTCACATCCAATATATCCTCTTGTTGGGTTTTGGTTTAGTCAGGAGTGAAATTCTGGCTCCACAATACTCACCTACAAATATCACCTCACTTAAAGTGAAATCGTCAGTTCAAAGTGATTTTGTATTAAATCCAAATAATTATTTGACACAATCTCAGTAAGTGGTCTGAAAGGTCTCAAGCCTGTGGAAACAGCTGTCTGGTTTTATTGTCACCAGAGGCTGCAGTCTCTTTCATCTCTAATCAAAGCTCCCTTTAAGAAATACACTGGTCCTGAATTTTACTGCTCTTAATAGTTATTTTGCTTCTATTAGTATTTATAATTGTATTATAATCAAGATTAAATTCAGTTATTTAATTACACGTTATAATTAACCACAAGAAAGACATGGACCTGTTGGAGCAGGTCCAGAGGAGGCCACAAAAATGGTCTAGGGTCTGGAAGGACTGCTGTGAGGACTGGCTGAGAGAGTTGGGCTTCAGCTTGGAGCAGAGAAGGCTCATGGGAGACCTTCTTGCTGTCATTCAGTACTTAAAGTGGGGGGCAATAAAAAAGATGGGGACAGTCTTTTTAGCAGGGCCTGTTGCAACAGGACAAGGGGTGATGTGTTTTAAACTAAAAGAGGGGAGATTTGGGCTATGTATAAGGAAGACAGTTTTGACCCTGGCCCAGGCTGCCCAGAGAGGTGGTTGATGCCCTATCCCTGGAAACATTCCAGGTGAGGCTGGCCAGGGCTCTGAGTAACCTGTTTGAGTTGAAGATGTTCCTGTTCACCGCAGGGGGTGTTGGACTAAATGAGCTTGAAAGTTCCCTTCCAATCCAAACCATTCTACAATTCTATGATTAAGAAGCAATTTATTTCGCAGCTAGTTAACAGTTCAAGGATTACCCGTTCTTTTAGTGACAGGAGCATCTGGATCAATCCATGCTCTTCACAGCTTTACTCTGAAAGGTTCTACCTGGCCACCCTGAGACATACATCACTTACTGCTATAGCTATGTGCCTTCGGTCTAACTTGGTTCCTAAACACAGCTGACCCTTTTGTTCTGATCTGAGTTCACTTCTTTTCAGGGTGCTTTTCAGCAGGTCCCTGAACTATGGACCTTGCTCAATAGTGAGATACTCCAAAGTGGTCACTGCTCCTGTGGAGGTCTCCAAGCAGCAGCCACGGGTGCAGCACATGGCAGCAGGACACTGAGGGACACTCTGCCCGGATCCGCAGCATAGCAGCTGCTCCGTGCCAGGCTCAGCTCTCCGCGGCCGCTTCCCGCACACCTGCGATGAGGTCGGGCCGGGTCTCGGCCCTCTTGGCAAGGTGGGGAGCAGAGCGAAGCCGGCTGCTGCCGGCCACACGGTGGAGCGCGGCGGGCACGAAGACTGTGGAGCAAGGAAGCAGAACCCCCAGCGGGCGCCCAGGGATCCGCAGAGGCGGCGGGCGCGGGGGTGCCGAGATGCTCGGCAAAGGCGAGGAGGGAGCTCCTCCGCGATGTCGGTGCCGGCCGCGATACCGGCGCCCGCCGCCGCTCCCGGCTGCGAGGCGGCGGTCGGTGCCCGGGAGCCGGGGCCGTGCCTGAGCCCCTCCGGGCGGCTGGCGGCGGCGGTTTGCCTGGGCGCCGTGGGCAGCCTGGGCTTCTGCAGCAACCTCCTGGTGCTGCTGCTCTTCTGGCGGTACCGGGCTCTGCGCTCCCCCATCAACCTGCTGCTGCTCAACATCGCCGTCAGCGACCTGCTGCTCTGCGCCCTGGGCACCCCTCTCGGGCTGGCCGCCGACGTCCGGGGCCGAGACCGGGGCTCGCCGGGGGCCGCCTGCGCCTGGCACGGCTTCGCCAATGCCCTCTGCGGTGAGTGGGGACCGCCCGGCACCGGGGGAGGCTGCGGGGATCTGCACCCACGGGAAGGGCAGGGCTGCGACCGGCAGCCTCCCGTCGGGAAGAGGATGGGGATGAAGGATGCGGACGGGACAGTCCCGGGGGCTCCAGGGGAGCCCCAAACCCAGCAGTGTGGGTATGTGAGTGCTTGTCTACGCGTGGGCAGGCAGGAGAGCACAGTGTGTGGGAGAGGGCACATATCTTTGTGGGGTGGAGCAGTCTCTCAAGATCGCAAAAGGCACAGGATTGGGGTGAAACTTCCACAACTCCACTTGCTTTTTCTGGAAAAAGGTTCATAATTCACCAGGCAGCATTAAGGTAAGTTCTCCTTCGGGCTGCAAAGTGAGTGTTTCTTGGGGTTACTGAAGAGCTCCACAAACTTTAAAGAATGAAAACAGAGCAGGCAGCTCAGAGCCTGGAGAGCCAGTGTGTCTTTGACATCTGGTGGCTTTCAGACCTGACCTGTGGTCCTGCCTGTGAGAACGGGCAGTGTTGGGCAGGCCAGGACTCTGTTGCACAGCCCGGGGCAGCAGGAGTGAGAAAGAGGCAGATGAAGCCCCAGGGTGCCGTCACGCAGGGCAGTTATGATGCAGGTGAAGGGGGACCCCAGCATCAGCCCAGTGTGCTGGAGGGGAGGGTAGAGCTCCAGGTCCTGGGGACTGGGGTGACTGCAGGCAAGGTAAACATGCTTGCAGACCTAGGGAGAGCGGTAAGCAGGAAAGAGCATCCATCGTGCACCTCTGCCTTTTCCCGGTCTCTTCCTCACCTGCCAGCCAGGCACATGAAGGGAGATCCTTGGTGGGATGGGGGCTGTGGGGACAGCAGGTTCACAGCTCTATCCCTGCATCATCCTCCTAGCTATATGGTGTTGCCTAAGCTATAGAAACAGAAGTTTAGAGAGAGGTCATTTTAAGCTAAATTTGACATGTTTTCAAGCTTTCCAGCACTGAAAATCTCTCCCAGCTTGCTTTAACACTCCAGACACCAACACACATCAGTGGGGCTCTCCCTCAGATAGCACACATACAGATTGGAAGCTCTACTGGTAGAATCACCTCTCTGCCCATCAGTAACAGACGTGAACAAACAGAGGGAACCACCTCAGCATCACATCCAGGCTGCTCCCCACTGCTTTGAGACACTTGTGTTGCTCACACCCACTTGACAGATAACCACATTTGAAGCTGCAGTTTAGATGTTTGCTGCCACCTCTCTCCCTGATAAAGTTACGCAGAGTAGCAAGCCAGCTTTGCCTGTGTAAAACTTCTACATGCCAAGGAGAGTTTAGATATTCCCCCTGACGTTACCCTAAGAGGGGTTCAGACTACTGCGTTTCGGAGCCGGCAGGGGAGCACCTCTTGTTCTCCTCATCCCGGGTGTCATATGCCCTATAAAGAGCCTTTGGATTTTTGCTAGCTGCTAAAGATGTCCTTGTGCTTTAAATATGAAATGTATTGCTTTAATGAGCTGTGACCCTTGCCCTTGGAATCAAGTTAGGTTTCAAATCCGAGCAACAAAGCTCCTGTGTTCTTCATGCTCTGTCAAAGATGGTCTAACACCAAGAGACACGGATCTTTATTTTGACTTTGTGATCTCCTTGGGAGTGAAAGATGCTCTGCAAGGAAGCTCTCCTGGCCATCAGGCTCATCTTTTGCTCTAAGTATTGCTTCAGGAGACAGATCAAGGCCTTAATTCAACTATTTCTGCTAATACAGATGTATGGTTTGATACAGGCATCGTCTCACTCGTCTCCCTGGCTGTCCTTTCTTATGAACGTTACTGCACCATGACAGGAACAACAGAGGCTGATACCACAAACTACAGGAAAATGTGGACAGGCATCATCCTATCCTGGGTGTACTCCTTGGTCTGGACAGCCCCCCCACTTCTTGGCTGGAGCAGCTATGGGCCAGAAGGACCAGGGACAATGTGCTCTGTGATCTGGCATGCCAAGGATGCTAACAACGTGTCCTACATCATATGTCTTTTCATCTTTTGCCTTGTAATCCCTTTTGTCATTATTGTTTATTCATATGGGAAGCTGCTGTGCGCTCTAAGGCAGGTAAGTAGATTCCTCAACCACCTTTTTACTGTGACCCTAAACTAAACAGAAGTTGTGACTAAGCAGAACTAAGTGACCACCGTTTTCCAACTTTATAAATTCTCTACTGTCCGATATGCTGCCATCCTTGGAAAACTGTTCTCCTGTGACTCTTTCTTGGTGACGGGCTCCAGTTTAGCAGGGCTTTGAAAGTCATACTCAGATGCGGACAGCCGGAATTCCCTATGACAGCTTCACAAAGTTTGCCAGGCCTCTCAAGATACTCCCAATTACACCTAAATAAAATTAGGTAGGACTTACCTATCTTGAAGAGATAGGTCCTGGACTGTAAATCTGCAGCAAGCCTATGGCAAGGTGAGCATCACCTGCAGGTTCAGAGGCAGTGCAATCAGGAGAGGGTGAGGGAGCTGTGATTTCTGAAGATCGGTGCTTCTTCTCTGAAAGCATAAAAGTGAATCCTGAAAAAAAAAGAGTGCTAAAAAGTCATATATAATTCAGCTGCCAGCAGGATCCAGGCAAAGCAAGCAGATAGAATTTAGCAAATACAAACTGTAAGGTAGCATCATGGCATGGAGTTTACCCCTTGCACACACAACAAAGCCAATCCGTGAGCTTTTATTCCTAAAATAAGGGATGTTTGCTTTTAATAGAGTTAACTCACCCAGTGCAACATTGGGTACCAAACACTCTCAGGTCAGCACTGTCAGGCAGCTGGAAATGCTGGTGCAGAGGTTTTGGTTCTCTTGTGAAGAGCACCTGCATTTAGGCACGAGTCGTAGGGAGCGGTGCACCAGCTCTGCCCAACCATGGTGCAGAAACACTGGGAGAGGACCTGTGAGCATGGCAGCCCCTCTTAAAGGACCAGCCTACGGGCAGACAAAGACCAGGCAGCTCAGGCTGGGCCACCTGCTCTCCGCTAGCACAAAGTGAGTGCCCACCACACTAAACAGCTCTGTGCTTGGTCCCTGAATCCCAGGAGCTCATCCCAGGCTGGGTGTGAGCTCCGTCAGTGCTACAAGATCTGGCTTTGCTTCAGCTCGGGCACTGAGCGCCTGAAGGATAAGAGGGAATTAGATTAAAATCATCTATGAGCCACATTTGCAGATGTAAACATTTAACTTAATCTTGTTATTGCTCAGGGACTTTGGGCAACATTAAATCATATCAGTGGAGATATTTGAATTAATCCTCATACTTTCTCAGCCCATTGTCTCATTGTAAATACCTTTTATTCCCCATGACAGTGAGCTCAGTCCTCTTTGCTCACCCTTTGCTGGGAAGGATGGCTGCTTCTGCACCAACACTGACCTGTCCCCTGAGTGCAGGTGAGGGGTTGGCTCTCACTGGACTCCAGTTTTTCCATCTTTTGAAGTTAAAAATACTGGTTTAGAGATGCTGCTTATGCAAGTCATTGACAGCAGCTGCGGTTGGAGCAGGCAGTGCCTGCAAGAGAGGTTCTTCCTCTCCAAAGCTCCTCCACAGGCAAGAAACATCAAGAAAAGCTCATCAGAGGGTTGTGCCCTGCAGGAATGCTGTGTTGTCCAACAGCTGGAGTGATCCCCATGGCTTGGACAAGGTCTCCCAACTCTGCCCTCTCCAGGACAAATAGAGCCTTTGTGTCTGCTGGGGCTGCACCCTGGTGGGAGCACTGAAGGGTGTAAGTTTTCGTATTAAATATTCCTCCCACTGATGCATCCATCACGTACCAAGTGACTTTTAGGCTCAGGAGAGCTATCTGTCTTCTAGACAGCTTTGGACATCCTCATCATGGTGAGCATGAGTATGCCATCTGTTCAGACAGCAGCAGGACTCAGCAGCTTTAGCAGAGCCCTCTGCAAACACAGAGTGATGGGATCCGTCAGTGATATGAACTGGATCTCCAGCACAGTGGCATGGAAAGCGGGCAGGGTGGTGGCAGGGCCTGTAGCAACCCCTGTCAGACTGGGGTGACAAGCTCAAAGGTCAGGAGCTGCCTTTCTTGGGTTCTCTGGTACTGCAGGGACCCCAAAACATGGGAAAATCATATGAACATTAGTCTCAGAAGGGGACAAGCCATTTTTCCACAGTTTGTGTAAAGTCTGCATGTGTGACGTGTTGTGTTTGTTGCATCACCCTGCAGAACGGGGCTCCTGAAGCCCCAGCATGTGAGAGGAGAGGCAGTTCTGGGGCTTAGCCTCTACCACTATCATACCTGATTTGCCAGACACATACCTCTGTCTGAATCCAAGTTACCGTTCCATGAAGGGGTGGTTTCCATGAAGAAGGACAATCAAAACCAGCTGGTACTGTCAGATGTGCCCAGGCTCATTTAGGAAGTGGGGAGAGCAAGGGGAAGTTGTGAGGGAGAGGACCTGCTCTCCTGCCTCCTGCACTGGGCCCGGGCAGTGTGTCCATTGCCAGTGGGCTTCTCCTGGGTGATCACGCTGCTGCTGGGCTTCTCCCATGACATCAAGGTGGAGAAGCAGCAAAATACCTGATGTGTATAAGAGGCAGGTAAAAAAAAAAAAAAAAAAAAAAAGAGGACTGAATGAAATAAGCTTCACATATAAGCTAAATATTAAAGGAATTGAACAACAGACATTTGTGTTTTTAGACAATCGCAGATTCCAGGCAATACTCTGTAATCCTCTTATCATGCTTTCAACTCCTGCCGTGAATAGCTTCCCGTAACTGCAGTTGTCTTCGCTACTTACAGGAGTAAAATTGTAGTGGGAGATCAGGGTATTTGGTTTCATCCAGGCATGAAAAATCATATCCTTTTGCTTGACATTTGTATTTTCATGCTCTGGTTTCTAACACGATTGTCATCACAGGAGATATGCAGGGATGTTAAAAATCTTGGAAATCAGTTCAGGCGCTCGTACTCTTCTGTGCTGCTGGCAAGCAGCTGACAGATCCTGCCATCTTGATTCAAGCTCAGTTTGCTTAAACCTGAAGAAAATTGTCACTGCTAAGAGAGGTCCCTTTTTAGCCCCCCAAGTCTCATTTCAGGCTGGCAGGCAATGGCCAGAGGGAAGGGTTCGATCTGAGCGGTTTTGAATGAATACTAAAAGAGCTTGAATATATTACAGTATGCCGTTAACAATAAATCTAAACACTGAAAACAACCATTAGAAAAATCAGTTTTGGGCCTCTCACTAAAGACAAGACATTTTGGTGCTGGAGCATGTCCCAAAAAGGGCAACAAATCTGGTGAAGGGTCTAGAGCACAAATCTCGCGAGGAGTGGCTGATGGGACCTGGGGTTGTTCAGCCTGGAGAAAAGGAGGCTCAGGGGAGACCTTCTCACTCGCTGCAACTCCCTGAAAGGAGGTTGCAGCCAGGTAGGGTCCGTCTCTTCTTCTACGTAACAAGTGACAGGACAAGAGGAAACAGCCTCAAGTTACATCGGGGAAGTTTAGGTTGGCCGTTAGGAAAAATGTCTTCACTGAAAGGGTTGTCAGGGCCTGGGCCAGGCTGCCCAGGGCAGTGGTGGAATCCCCATCCCTGGAGATATTTAAAAGCCGCGTAGATGTGGTGTTGAGGGACATGGTTTAGTGGTGACCTGGCAGTGCTCGGTTAATGGTTGGACTTGATGATCTTAAAGCCCTTTGCATCCTAAACAATTCTATGATTTACAATTGCGTTTGTTTCTTTAGCAGAGTCTCCAGAGTGTGTTTTTTCCCCTATAGCTGAGTCTGTAAATTCAGATGAGTACACAGGATCTCATCCACACTACATGCCAGAGCAGGGAAGCTATAATCCCTCAGCTCAGATCGACTTAGAAGTTAACAAAACTGACAGGAGTATAACATAGCCTGGGAGACGGCTGACAACCAGGCTGAGCAAGCTGCGAGAAGCTGAAAAGCAAATCCAACCACTTATTAATGTCACATAGCCCAGATTCCTAGGAGGTCCTGGGGAGCCCAAGCAGGGTTCGAGGATGTCAGGCTAACCCATGTCAGTGCTCGGGGTGAAGCACATAGGTGGCTACTCACAGCTGAGGAAACCCTCTGGGACAAAAAGCTGCGCAGTGCAGGAAAGCTGGATGCATCCTCTGTGCAAAGCTCCTTGGCTGGTTTGAAAAGCTCAGTCGTGTCTGTTTACATTACTGCTTCAAAACCATTCTAGACAGCAGCAGTGGGCATGGGCGGGACTCTCAAAGAGAACTGCGCCGATGCAAACAGTTCAGGGGCTACTGGAAACAATAGGTTGGGATTGCTTCCAGTACAAATACTTGATAGCCAGGACAGGTTCACCCTGAGCTTGTGGATGTCCTGAAGAAGCAAGAGACCTTTATGGCCACTCCTGTGTTTCAGGAGTGTGTCCAATCCAAGGCATGGGGTGTAAAGATGCCAAGTACATACCTGTCTGGGTAAACCATCTCGTCAGACATGGTCTGCATCTCAAGTCCCCGGTTGGAAATATCTGAAAGGTCTCTGAAAGAAATCCACAGGCAATGATTCCTTCATTGCATCCATGAAACTTGCAGGATACCACCATTCTGCTAACAGGTTTCAAAAGGCTGAGTGTGGTGAAACACTGGCGCAGGTTGTGCAGAGAGGTGGTTGATGCCCCATCCCCAG
>JAOXNV010024916.1:0-14292 GCA_028565915.1 Momotus momota
GAAGACACAGCCATCCTCCCTCTCTCCCAAAACCGCAGTGGAAGGCAGTGCCTCACCACCTCGGGGATGCCCAGGAGAGCTTTGCTCTCCTGTTGGAGCTCCTCACCTCTCCACTCATGAGGGGATGTCAGGCGGGTCTCCATACCCCAGCTGGGGCGGTGGGATGTCTCAAAGCAGCGTTCCCCACCGAAAGCCACATCCATCCCATGCAGATCTCTGAATCCATTCACCCAGGAGCTGAAGCTACGGCTGAGCTCTTCTCACCTGTCTCCCCTTGGCCCGACAGTACGAAAAATGCTTTGTCTGGGGGGTTTGCAGCCTGAGAGCGACCAACTCTTGCCAAGCTAAGCCAAGCCAAGCCCGTAACAAAGCCCCATTGAAAAGCAACCTTCCTCCGGGTGCCCTTGGAGAAGTGGCTACATGAGCAGCTCCTCCCCACCACCGGAATCGCCGCTCCGGCAGCCAGAGCCTCCAGCAAGCCAGCTGCCTTCCCTCCAGCTCCCATAAAACTAAGGGCTTGTGGCATCCTGCAGGACCCTAAACACCTACACGTGAGCCACCGAAACCAGCCTGGGGTGTCCCAGATGGAGCTCAAGAAATCTGGGTGCTGGGATCAACACAGGGTCCTGGCCCCCGGCTTCTACTTTCCTGGGGGATAAAACGACAACCTCCCGAGAAGCTACGTGATCAAATGAGGTCCTTCCTACAGGAGAGACTGTGATGCCTGTGGCATCATCTTTTCTCTCTCCTCCCCTCCTCTTCTCCAGCACCGCTGCTTTCTCATTAGCTTGATCTATTTTGACTTGAAACTCTTCAGAGCCGAGGCTGGTCTCACATCTTCCCCAGAGCCACGAGGTGCTCTCATCCCACCCCACCCCTGGCCAGAGGAGAGCAAAGGGTTGCTTTCCAGCTGCAGAAAGCCCCAAGGGGACCTGGCAGCGCTTGCACAGGCCACTAGGTCATGGAAACCCTGCCAGGGTGAGGGAGACAGGGTCCGCTCTTCCATCGTGGCACTAAGAGAGCGGCTCCTCCCCGGGGCTGGGAGCAGAGAGAAGGGCAGGGGGGGGTGGGCAGCGGGGAGCTGCCTGCCCTGGAAAGGAAACGAGGACATTCATTTATTTCATTTATTTCATTTTGTAGCGAACCCGGTTAACTATTTCTGTCTGGGAGCACAGAGGAAAGGGCTGGGCAGAGCAGTGAGCATCTCCATTGTCCTCAGCAGGAAAAACAAAGCAAAACAAACCAAAAAGGATGATAAAAACGTGCCTGGAGGAATTTGGCTCAAACTCCCCTTTGAACCGGCGTCAGGTTTACAAAGCAGAAGCTTCCGGACGCCCGGTGGGGTGTTCTCCAGGGCTGAAACCCATGGGGGTTGTCATCTGGGGTTGTGGGTTGGATTAACCCAGAGGGTCAGATGGAGAAGGGATTTAAACACCCAAAGATGCCCAAGGCCAGGCAGGAGCTGGCAGCGATGCTTCAGCCCGGTGGCATGGCCACGGTGGGGGACAAACTGCATTTAGAAAATCCCAGCATGGTACTGGTTGGAAGGGACCTCTGGAGATCACCTCATCCAACCCCCCTGCTCTAGTAGGGTCACCCAGAGCAGGAGGCCTGGGATCACATTGTCCAGGGGGGGTTGGAATCTCTGCAGAGAAGGAGACTCCACAAGCTCTCTGGGCAGCCTGGGCCAGGCTCCAACACCCTCGCTCCAAAGAAGTTGCTCCTCCCGCTCCCAGGGAACCTCCTGGGTTCCAGTCGGTGCCCAGTGCCCCTCGTCCTGGCGCTGGGCACCCCTGAGCAGAGTCTGGCCCCAGCCTCTCGCCCCCTGGGGGCCCTTGAGCTCTTGCTCAGCCTTGCTCAGCTCCCCTCTGGGGCTGCTCTTCTGCAGCTGAACAGCCCCAGGGCTCTCAACCTTTCCTGGCCACACAGATGCTCCAAACCCTTCAGCAGCTTCCCAGCCTCCCCTGGACTCTCTCCAGTAGTTCCTTGTCTCTCTTGAACTGGGGAGCCCAGAACTGAACCCAATACTCTTGAGGTGGCCTCACTAGGGCAGGGTAGAGGGGGCAGGAGAATTTCTGGGCTATTTTCCCAGGATTTTGGCCATTTACATCCTGCCAGCAGCCCGTGGTGGGCTCACACGTGCCCTCTGCAGCTCACTGCCTTGCTGGCCTCCATCCACCCCATGTTTGAAAGGTGCTTTGCCCAAAGCAGTCACTTGTGAAGCTCTTGGCCAGGTGGGTGTTTAAAAGGGAAGTAGAAGCTGCAGTGAGAAATAATGAAGCAACACAAAAACCCAGCCTTGGAGACACCAAGATCTCCCCCGTCCTTGCTATGTCCTAATGGGTCGTCTCAGTTGAAAAGGGGATGTTCTGTGTAAACTGATCCAGAAAACAGTATCTTGTGACCCCAGTACCATCCTGGTCCTCACCGAGCAGCTGATGCTTCCCTGTCACCCCCTAGAGCTGCTGGGTCCCCTCCCAGCAGAAGCCACGTGATGGTGGCATCTCACAGGTATGACAACTTGGGCCAAGTACAGCTGGGTACTGTGTCCAGTTTGGGCTCCCCACTGTTAGAAAGGTACTGGAGCGAGTCCTGCAGAGGTTTCCAAGATGGTTGTGGGCTGGAGAACAGGGTGTCCAAGGAGAGGCTGAGAGTGCTGGGCCTGATCAGCCTGGAGAAGAGAAAGGGAAGATCTTAGGAGTGTGTCCAGCTGCCTTGCGGGAGGTTCTAGAGGTGATGGTCCAGACACGTCTCCAAAGTACACAATGAAACGACAAGAGGCAGCCAGAAAAATTTCAGCTGGATACGAAATGAAGTCTCCATGACAAATACTGGCAGAGGGAGCTGGTGGGATCTCCACCCTTGGAGATAACTCAACTGGATGGGGCCCTGGGCAGCTTCATCCAACATCAAACTTGGCCCTACTTCATGACCTCCTGAGGTACCTTCAGCCTCCGTTGTCCTGTGATTGCACAACTCACCCTCAAAATCCTCATCAATCCCCCCTCGCTCAACATCTCCCACACCTTCACATCCACCAGTGGCCAGGAAAAGTCAGCATCATTCCCAGGAGACCGCTCTGTCTGCAGGGTGAGTGAGAAGGCAGACCAGTGCGTGAAGGTCTCAGAGGAGCTCTCCTGAGACCCGGTGGGATGTAACTGGACCCTGTATAGAGCCACCTCCTGCCCTAGGGACAGCTGAGGGAACCTGGCAGGCAGCCTCAGAGTCCTCATCTTCTAGGGAGGCAGCCAGAGAGCCGATGGGCCACCCTACAGCACCAAAAAAATCATGAAATGGTTTGGGTTGGAAAGAACCTTAAAGATCATCTAGTTCCAACCCCCCTGCCACGGGGTGGACAGGTCTCCCCCTTTTTGATCCATTTCCCCTGTCCCCTACTTCTACAGCCCCAGGTTCCACTGAGGGGGGTGCAGCAACCCCACATCGACTCCTTTATCTTCTCTTCTCCTGGCAGAAACCACAGGAGTTTACGTGACCGGTCACCGAGATCTCCAAGAAACAATCCGGGTCAAAGGGAGCTGCTCAGCCTTAAAAACAACCCTTGCGCTGGTTGGATGAACCGTGGATGGAAGGGCTCCAAAAAAAGACATAAATTGTGGGAGAGGAGGGTGCTCCACAGGGCCAGGACCTGCAGAAATACAGCACGGGCCACGGGCCACCTCCGTACCGTGGGAGGAGGGGTTTCCTTATTACACACATTGAAAAAAAAAAAACAAAACACAAAACTTCTGGTATTTCAACCTTGGGCAACAGCCAAGGATTGTCTCAGAAATAGCTCTCCGAGCTTGCAGGAGTCCAAGGCACAGCTTTCCCCATCACCAACGTGCCCCTTCTCCCAGTTCCCACCTGCCCGTGACTCACTGGAGCCCGGTTACTGCTGGATTTCCTTCCTCTGACTTTCTAAGGAGGCTTTGGCCAGAGGACAGATTGCCCTCCTGTGGCATTTCAAGGTAATTTGGGTGAAGGGAGAAGGTGCCTGTGGCCTCCTGAGGCTCAAGAGACTCTTTGGTTTCCCTTTGGTTGAGGCAGGGGGGTGTTGACTAACCCCCTGCTAGGGGAGGACATGACTCTCCCTCGTTAAGCACAACTTAAAGATATCTATGAAGCCAAGCTCCTGAACTTGGTATAGATGGAAAGGGCATTTTGGGATGGTAGGAGATGAAGCCCTCAAGATGCACAAGGGAAATGTCTCCCTACCATGCACGGGGCACAACACGGACCGGGAAGGCTCAGGAGGTCCTTCCAGCCCCACTGTCAGGAGAACCCTTGGAGCAAATGTTGGTGGCAACCACGTTTCCTACGACTCTACCAGTGGCCTGGAAGTAGGAGGGACGTAGCTAAGGGTGATCTATCAACCACAAGGAAGATCTTTGAGTTTTAACCAGGATGGAACCAGTAAAGGCTACAGAAATGCAACAACATCTCCACATGACATTCATCTACGGACCTAGAGCTGTTGGTGGGGGATACAAGTTGGAGAAGAAGATTCCACCCCAGAGGAGCATCCTGTGTGTTCAGTAGCCACCAGGAGAGCTTTCTCTCAAGGAAAGCCAGTGGGCTGAGAAGATGAGGCCACCAAGGAGCAGGTTGAGCTCCTGCTGATGGTGATGCTGCTGAGCCACTGCCTGCTCTGTGCCTCAGTTTCCCCAGCTGCACAGGAGAGAAGCCCCCCTTGGTGAGGTGCTTTGGGATGCAAGGATGAGAAGCCTGCTCACAGCCTTGGAGATGGTTTAAAAACCCAACGCACCACAAAAGCACCTTAGAGAACATAAACTTATCAATGGACCTTTTGTCCGTGGGTTAGACACCAGCTGCAAAACCGCCTCCTCTGCCGGGCTGAGCTCCTACGGGCACTCGTCTCTGCCTCTGCCTGGGTCTTTAAAGACCAGCTGATGATCCATGAGCATGTAGCACCTGAATGGATGCTCCGAAAGGAAGCAGGCTGCAGATCCCAAAATTTGCTGTACCAGCAGAAGTCTCAGAAAAGCAACCCAAGGGACCAAGGGCAGGATCAGGAGGAAAACCAAACCCCGAAGCATCATTTTCTCCCCACCTCTGGTGGCTGAAGTGGGGAGGTGGTTCAGGGCGAGGACCAGCCAGAAGGTCCCAGAACACCGGGGGGAAAAAAGAACCTAAACCACCGGTGGTTTCATAGAATCGCTTGGTTGGAAGAGACCTTTCGGCTCATCGACTCCAGCCGTTAACCCATCCCTGCCAGGTCCCCACTGAACCCCCTCAGCACCACATCTCCAGGGCTTTGAAACCCCTCCAGGGCTGGAGACTCCACCAGTGCCCTCAAGTTTAATCCCAAATTCCCTGCAGATGGATTTGCACCGCCCTGCACGCCGGGGGCTGATTGACACCGCCAGAAACGGAGCACGAAGCGACGCCAAATAGGGACGTTCTGTCTCCTTCCAGCGGCAGGAAAGGCAACATGTGGACGTTCGGTCCCGGCCGACACATTCCCCACCCCTATGATTGGGAAAAGATGGAAAATTCAGAGCAGGAGAGAGCAGAGGTGGATTGAAGCAGAGGGAGGCAGGGTCTGCAAAGCGCTGGGAATCAGCCATGGGGTGAAATATCAAAATAAAGAAGAGGAATAAACCAAAAAAAAAAACCAAAACCAATCAAAAAAATAACATACGGAGAAGCGCCGGACTCGATCCTTCACCGAAAGGTCCCATCCTTCCCCGTCCTGGTGCGGAGCCGCAGGCAGCGCCTCACCCCTGCCCCAGGCAGAGCTCCCCGCTTGCTGCTTTTTTTCCTCCCCTCCCACCCCTTCCAATCCGATTCTCTTCCCGCTTCACCAGCCCTGAAACGATGACGTGGACACCTCCACCGGGAGAAGCTCTTCCCGAGATGGTAAAGCCCCTCCGAGGGGGACGCCGCGGACTCATCGTTCCCCGAGACGCTGAGAGTTTCTTTCCCTTCCTTTTGTTATTGGAATTTCCTTAGAAACCATGCCAAAAAAAAAAAAAAAAAAGTCCAGAAGAACGCAGCGATGCTTTTAAGAGCTTAAGAAAGAAAATCAAATAATTCCACTTTTCTAAGGGCTTAGGGCTATTAAGAGCAAAAAGGGAGCTCCTCGGAGCAGGAGAGGTGGAACGCGGAGGTGCCGCCACGGGATAAGATCTGTTTCCTTCTTCTTCGGGTCTTTTCTTTTGTTCTTGGGTTGGTTTTTTTTCCCCTTTCTGCTCAAAGAGGGGCGAAGCAGAAAGGAAAGAGTCGGCTGCAAGCTCAGCCTTTCCTGACAGCTACGCTGAGACGCTGCAGCGGCAAAAAACTTTTTTCTTCCTCAATTTTTATGTCCGAGCAAACAGCCCGACGCTGCCCGCTGCTCAAATTTTCAGTTTTTAAATATTTTCTAGTGGCTGAGAGGGTCCCTGCCAGTCCCTTCCCAGTCCCTCTTCATCCCTCTGCTCCCCTCCAAGATTCTCTTTCGCCCCTCCCCAGTCCCTCTTTATCCTTCTGCTCTCATCCCAGACCCTCTTTCAACCCCCTGCTCCCATCTCAGTCCCTCTTCAACCTTCTACTCCCATCCCAGTCCCTTTTCATCCCACTGCTCCCCTCCAAGATCCTCTTTTGCTCCCCCCCAGACCCTCTTCATCCCTCTGCTCCCCTCCCACTCCCTCTGCTCCCCTCCCAGACCCTCTTTCACCCCCCTGCTCCCATCCCAGTCCCTCTTAATCCCTCTGCTCCCATCCTAGACTCTCATTCATCCCTCTGCTCTCATCCCAGACCCTCTTTTACTCCCCTGCTCCCCTCCCAGTCCCTCTTTCACCCCCCCCCGCCCCATTTTGCAGGGCTGGAAGCATCACCCTGCTCTGCAGCTGACAGCTGGAAAAGAAAACATCTGGAAGGGGACAGAGGGAACCTTTTCCTCTTCCCCCAGCCCCTCCTGCTCTCTCCCAGAGGGTTTTACCCCCGGTACAGGTATCTGGTGGCAGAGGGGGGGGTGTTTTTACCCCGTTATTTGAACACAACAAGCAGGGTTTCAATAATTTTCCACCCCTCCGTCCGGAGGCCGCGACCTTTGGCGCGTCGTCGGCTGTTCCTTGGCCTTGCCAGCTCGCATGATTTGATGGCTGATCTCACAATAATTGACGTTTGCCTTAAAGGCCCCGTGCTGCCAGGGTGAGATTTGGCTTCCAGGAGCCCAAATCAGCCAGGTTTGGCTCGCTGCAGTTAAAAGAAACCCCCGAAAAACTTAGAAAATCCCATCAGAAGATGGGTCTAAACCTTTCAGATCTGTTCTTCAGCCTCTTAATCCTCCAGGGCCCCAGAGCACGTCCCTCAGCATTTCTCAAGTAGCATCCACCATGTGAAACTACTCAAAATAACTTGGTTTTTGCCCTGGTTTGAAGGGGAAGGGATGTCCTTGCTCCCCAGCACAGCTGGGATAGGGCAGCCGAGTTTTCATCCTCTAATTTTTCAAGGGCCTTTCTTCTCTCCAGCTGCTTTCGGGGTGGAACAAAGCGGGAAAGAGCCCGGCAGACCCATCCAGGGTTTTTTTCTGGCTGACTCAGAAGGGTTTTTCAAGAGGAAAAAGAAGCTCAGAGGATGCTCAGGGGGTGGAGGAGGAGGAGGGAGAAGGGAGGCAGCGCCGAAGGGCTCGCTCCTGCAGCTGGTGCTGCCCTTGTCACGGGGACAAACCAAAAATTTCAGCCCAAATCAGAGGTTTTCAAGGAGATTTTGGGCAAGGAAAACACCCTCAGCAGGAACTGTTTAACAAAATCCTCTTGGAGTTGCCTAGCTTGAAATAAATAAATGAAATTAAATAAATAAATGAAATGAAATAAATGAAAAAAAATTTTCAAAAAAAAAAAAAATCTCAGCCTCTGGACCCGTCCTAAAGTCTCACTCAGCCTTTAAAACCATTTCCAAGCAAAAACCTGGACCCAGATTTTACGACCCTGAAGAGAATTGGATTTAGAATCACGGGATTGTATTTTGTATTAAATACGAAACATTTTCTAGGCATAAAAAACCAGAACTCAGACGATTTGCACGGCTCTCCGTGTTGCCTTTGGGCTCTCAACGTTGACTTTTTGTATCTCAGATACAGGAAAAAATATTAAAATGTGCTATATATAATACCTACAATATAATATATATAAAAGGAGCACGGCAAGAGCAACGCACACCCCCTCCAGGATGAGGAACAGAGCATCTTTTTGTCCCCAAATCCACATTTTCTCCCCACCACCGATCCCCCGGCCCCTCGCTAAGGAACCGATGCCACGAGTCGTACCTTTCCCAGCCAGGAAAAACAAAAAGCCAAGCTGCTTCTCAGCTGTGGGATTTCACCGCATAACCGGAGACCTTCGAGGTGTCGGGAAGGAGAAGCCCCAGAGCACAACCAGCCACAGCCCTGCAACAAAGCCAAGGAGGAGGCGATTATTCCCGGGCATCTCTCTGCCAGGCACAATACGGCAGCGTTTCAGCGCCCGCGCTCAATGCCGGCATTGTCCCCCACCCCGGAGCCGTGCAGGGTGAAGCTTCTGCTCCTCTGCAAGCTCCTCCAAAGCACCAGATAGGAGCAGGAGATTTTGGTTTCTTCCTTTGGGTGGGATAACGAGGCGCGGGGAGAAGGGAGAGGCGTCAAGTTTGGCTTCGCCCCGACGTCGTTCGGCCGTCGCCTGGTGCGAGGTTCCAACGAGGGAGGAAGGGTCTGAGATAAAAGACATCCCTGGGACGATTGGGATGAGACTGGGTGTTAACAACTCGCCGGTTAAACAGAGGGATGCTCTGGACGGTGTTTTGTAAGGATCCTTCCCAGGGCTTTTGCCTCGGGATGGCGTTTCTGGTGGAGGAACGCGCTAAGGAGCTGGAGAGGGTGCGGTGGTGGCCACCAAGACAGCCAGGGCTGGAGGCTGGGCTGGGTCTGATCAGTTCAGAAGGGAGAGGAGGGGTCCTGACGGATAAATACAACTATTAATAACGAGGTGGAGAGAAAACGGAGCCGAACTCTTCTCACAGGCACCAGATTTGCTGCCGCCAAGACGAGGAGAAGGCGTGAAGGAAGTTCCTGCAGGTCTTAGAAACATCAGGAGCTGCTGCAAGACCAGTGAAATTTCTTCCTTATGACCACAGCAGACAGGACAAGGGCAATCAGGCTGGAATTCAGCAATAAAAAAGAGCAAAGCCCCCAGAGATGCTATCACAGTGGTGCCATCTCCTTTATTTTTAGCTCCTACCTGGCTGGTGTCTGTGGGTCAGGAGCAGGTCCGAAAGCGGACGGAGTGAAGCTCCAGTGTGACGGACCCAAGGAGAAGCAGCACCCATGCCATGGAGGGCAGATGGGGTGAAAAAAATCCCACAGTGCGTTCAAGAAAAACATATATAAAGGTAAATTAAGTGCAAAAAAAGCTGCTGTGCTGGAGCCAGGCTGCTCCCTGGGGATGCTGGCAGAGGGTGGGCAGCACTTGGGAGCTCAGGCTTGGGAAGAGGGAGTAGAAGGGACATTCTGCCCAGGTTTGAAGGCCTGGGGATGTCCGTGGAGATGTCCATACGAGAGGACCGTGGGCGTTCTGGTTTGCTGGCCGTAGCAGGTCAAGCTACCGGAATAATTAGCAATCAGCTCACGTATCGATGGAACGTGGGAGATCCTCCTCCTCTTCCCTCAGGGGAAAGAGCCTGACGGGCACTTTCACCCCACGGACACACCACCGCGGTTCCCCAGGGACAGTTAAGCATCCCACTGGCGTGCCCAGTGACACCAGTAGCCCCTCTCCACCTTATTTTCTCTCTCCAGTCCCCACCACCACGCCCAGGAGGTACCCGTAAGACAACCACCACGAGCAGGGATGCAGATCAAGCATCTTCCACTTCTGACCAGGAAAAATTACAAGCCTCTTTTTTTTTTTTGCCTCATCCTATATCCAGTGTATCCAGGTCAGCACATTGCTGGAGTTAACCGGAGGGACTGGAGCACGGCACATGGATTTTTGGAGACTTTTCCCAGCAGGGCTCAGCCCCCGTCACTTCTGTGCTGGCTTTGCACTAGGAAGCCAAGGTTCTGGGTGCCCACCCTGGAGGCTTTTTGCTTTCCATCTGATGAAAGAACAGGAGAAACCTCCAGGTTCTTCGAGGGAATGTCTACAGCTTGATGCTGGACTGAGGACTTGGCCACCACGGGGCTGATGGCAACGGGACGGTCACCCCTTGGTCCCAGCTCCTCAGGCGGGTTCACCAAAATAATCCCGATAAAATAAAAGAGAGAAATTCTGTGAGCTCAACCAGGCCACCAGCATTTGGATTTTTCTGCCTCCTTTTTTTTTTTTATCGCCTCCTCGCATCTTGGGCAGCCGGGATGGGAAAAATAAAACTGAGAAAACATCCTGTCGTGCTTGGGGAGAGGGAAATCAAGTGTCAGGAGGGGGATGGATCCCTCATTCCACAAGCATCCGGTTGTACCAGTTGCCGCCGCCCGCAATCTGAATTGCAGATGGCTTCTGGCTATTGATGGGGCCGGAGCCACGTCCCGGAGAAGCGGAGTCACAGCTGCTCTTGGCAGGAAAAGCTGAGCCTGTACCAGATTCCCTACTTTTTTTGCCCAGTTTTAGAAGCTGCGAGCAGGGCGGAGCTCTAGAAACGGGGTGTGCGGTGCCGATGGTGGTGTCTCACCCCAGCTGGCGCTTCTCACGGTGCACGGCACCCCGTCCGGAGCCGGTTGGGTTTATGGATCGACGTCCCGCGCACTCCAGGGATGACACAGTTGCACATCCGGTCGATGAGGCTGACCCAAATACAGTGCCCGGCAAGGCAGGCGCATCCTGGCTCCTGGTCCAGCTGCCAGGGTGGCTCCTACGGAGCTGGAGATGTTCCTACGGAGCTGGAGATGCTCCTACAAGCACCTTGGAGCATCACCTACTCATGGGATGCTCCTTGATACCCTGTGCTGGAGAGAAAGCTTGATCTTCTCCCACATCTTGGTTTCCAGCAGGAGGACAGTCAAGGAAAACAAACCCTGGAGGAGGGAGGTCTTGGCCAAGAGGTGCCAGCAAGGGTTGGGTTGGATCCCACCGAGGTCAGTTAGTCCCAGCAAGGGTTGTTGGGTGTTGTAGTTTTACGGGACCTACCTGCTGTTGATGTTGGTGGGTGTTCAGGGTGAGGCAGCAGCAGCCGGCACGCGGTGGTCACCTTGCTGGCCTTTGGAAGAGTACAAAAAGGGCATCAGCATCCCTGGAACCATCCCAGGGGAGGTTGGACAGGGGCTTTGAGCAACCTGCTCTAGTTGCAGATGTCCCCACTCCCTGCAGGGGAGTTGGACTAGATGAGCTTGAAAGGTCCCTTCCCACCCAAACCAGTCTATGATCCCTGGGCAGGGATCACATCACCTGGCATAAAACCAGCCTCAGCTGCAGCCCCCTAAAAAAAAAAATAAATAAAGCCCCAAATTCCATCACGATTGGATTCCTCAGGCAAGGAAAGTCATCTCCAGCCCACCAAGCCCACCTCCCATGTCTGCTCCAGTGCAAAGCCAGAAGGTTTTGCACCACGGCAGGTGGGGGAGCACCCTGTGGCTCTGCTGGGGAGGGGTGACCTCAGGGAGAGGGATGACACCTCAAGCCCCCTGCAGCAGGGCTCTCAGCTCCTGCTTGAGGCCATGCAGGTTGCCAGAGGATTTCCCAGAAGAAGTTTGCTGCAAATCGATGGATATAGAAAAAAAATAACCTTTTTTTTGCCAGAAAAGCTGTTAACTGGTGACCCCAGACCCCCCTAAGCCAGCACTGACCCCATTGATCCGCTGAACAACATCTCCAGAAGGTCCCAAACGGCTCGAGGAGCCCAGGTTGGCTCTTGACGAGGTTGTTCTCCCAAAATACCTCCTTCTGACGGCGCTCAGGTCGCCCTCTCCCAGCCCTGCCCATCCCACGCCGTCCCCACGCGCCGATGGCAGCAGATCCCATCCCACCTTCACATCCAGGAGGCTAAATCCCAGTCCTCGTGCAGACAGAGCCCAACACTGATGGGCAAGCAGGAAAACCATCATTATCCCTACTTTTATTTCCCTCCCCGTCGCTTATTTTGTACGCCGGCCGCCCAATTATTTCCCAGGCTGGCTCTGCCCTGCGGTGCCTTTTTGCAATCGCGTGGAAGGAAGCCGGAAAAAAATCAGGGCTGCCTCCAAAAGCATCGAGATGCCAAGGAAAACCACGGCGAGGACGAGTCTCTGGACCGTGGGATGATGGCGATGCTGGAGGGAGCCACGGCGGGGTGGGCTTTGGGCTAATTTTGGCTGCTTGAAGGTATCCTGGAGTGTGGCTCCAGCCTTTCTTGGCTTCCCCTCGGGATGATTTGGGATTTGGAGGTTCCTTCAGGATGATTTGGGCTTTCACCAAGGATGATTTGGGATTGGGGGTTCCATCAGGATGATTTGGGCTTCCCTCAGGATGATTTGGGACTTGGGGTTCCTTCAGGATGATTTGAGATTCCCCCTGGATGATTTGGGACTTGGGGTTCCTTCAGGACGATTTGGGCTTCCCACAGGATGATTTGGGATTCCCTCAGGATGATCTGGGATTCCCCCAAGGACAATTTGGGACTCGGGGTTCCCTCAGAATGATTTGAGATTCCCCCAGGATGATTTGGGATTGGGGGCTCCCCCAGGATGATTTGGGCTTCCCACCGAATGATTTGGGCACTGGCTTTGGGGACTGCTGACCCTTACGCATCCCTGCAGGACAACCTTCCCAGGTGGTATCTCGGTGCCGTTGGGTCAGAACCGAGGTCACCTCTGCGTCTAAAGTCACCTCCAAGCCCACGTTCACCTCTTGAAGGGGTATTTCTATTGCCCAAGAGCTCAGAAGGGCAAAGAGGGTGTGAAAAGTGCCCAAAATGGGGGGTCAGCCCAAATTCAGCCCAAATCACCAAAGTAAGACCGCAAAATAATCGCTTTGAAACAAAAGTCCCGCGGGGATTTATTATTTCTTTGCCACTGGCTCCAAAACCCCCTCAATCCCAGCTGAGGAGAGTTTCTGGCCCAGGTTTTATCCCAGTTTTTTCCCAGTGTGGTTCCTCATACCATCCCACGCACCCTTCTCGTGCAGGGATGAAGGATGAGATGCCACCACCCTTGCGAAGCGGAAAAAATGCTAAAACTTGTCCCGTTTTATCCCAGTTTGAAGAAATAGTGAGTGCAGATCTATTTCTAACCCCATTTTTTTTCTGACAAGCCACCCAGGAGCAATCCTGTTCTTTTTCACTTGGGTGTGCTCCGAGATGGAGCAACCAACATCTCAGCTGGAGTCTCAGGAGGAGAAATTCATCCCCGGGATCCCACAAACAGCAAAATAAACCCACATTCCATGGTGTTAGCTCCCTCTTGTCCATCTTCTCATCCACCTTCCCCCCAAAATACCCCAAACCCGTTGGTTGATGTGATCAGCACCTTCCTGCCTGGAAGATCTCCCAGGTGGGAAATAAGGTCCCCCGGGACCAACACCTTTAATAACAGAAAACCCCTGGGCAAGGAGACTCCTGGACCCACATTTTGCCACAATCTGATCCCTCAACCCCAGCCCCGCCTCAAGCCACCGTTTGTGGTCACACAGGACCCTCAATTTGGTGGCCACCTCAACCACGACGCTCAGCACGGTCCCCGCCTGCCCCGGGGATGCGGGGACGGCGGCACCCCCGAGAAGTCGGCACCCAAAACGCAGCTCTAAAAAGATATTTCTCATTGCAAACGCAATTAATAAAATTAGACGCCCCATTTTTTCGATGAAACATCTCAACAGGTTCCTTCGCCCACCCCGGGACGAGATTCGATGGCCAGCAGCACAGCCCCCTCCAGAACACCCAGCAAGGAGAAGGGCACCGCCGACAGCACCCAAAAAATGCCTCATCGGAGATGCTCAACGGTCATCACCACCCGTTCAGCGACCAGTCATCCACCGGGAAACCACCATCCCGCTCCCAGTCCCTCCGCCACCCATCGGCATCCCGACGGCCACCCCGTCACCTCGCATTAGCGCCAGGCATCCAGGCGTTCGCCGCTTCGCTCCGCCAGGCACAGCAACGGCCGCGGAAAACAGGTCAACCGACGCAGGGCGGGTTTCTCGAGGAATTCCCTCTTTGTTACCACCGGCAAACGATCGAAATCGAGGTTTTTCTCCCCGTTTTCCGGGCGCCACGCGGATGAAGCGTCGTCCCTTCCCCGTTCCCGGGTTCCGCTCACCTCTCCTGGAGATCGGTGGCCGCGCGGCGCTGGGGGTGACGGCGGGAGGGTTGAGGAGACGAGGGTTGGGCGCTTCCATCGGGTGACAGCAC
>JAOXNV010024917.1:0-14226 GCA_028565915.1 Momotus momota
ATGTGTACCTCGTCAGAATCCGCAGCCACGGAGCCGGCATTCTTATGTTCTTGTGAGTAGCACCCGCCGGTTAAAGACGTAATTTGCAGAACCTCGATGTTCAACGCTGGTGTCTCCAGAGTGGACGTGTGTACCTACACATGTATATATTTGTATATATATATATATATACACGAACATACACAAGTCGTTGGAAGTCTGAAAAATTGCTGGGTCATGCTCTGGGAAAAACACTTATTTTGAAAAGCACGCGACAAAGCACTTTGCTTGCTGACGCGCGTTAGATTTCTGATCGGACATATCCGTCACCCTGTTAGCATTTCAACTAAGATGTGGGCCTAGGCGTGCTCCTGCCCAGAACAGAGATGCGAGGAAGCACAAAACAGCCCCGCCACGATTGACCAATTGAAAGGCAGGTAATTTCAAATAGTGGACTGAGTCGGATGTAATGTTGGTACACAGCAGGCGCAGAGGTCGCCGTCGTAGGGAGGTGCACATGAAACGGCATGAGAGGTATACGTGGGAGAAAGTGGATCATGTATCGCGAAGGAATCAAAGACATGGTATTGGAGAAAGGCGGTGATATCCGGGAAGCTCTTGTTTTAAAAACGCACTCTGTCTCAACGAAAAATTTGGAAAAAAAAAAATACTACCGCACACGTGTGTTCTAGCAAGTCAAGATTGCCGCGTGCTTCGCCAGGAAGACGAGGCGTACTCGTTTTTATGGCAGGCAGGGAGCCGGGAAAGCAGTGAATGTAGACTTACTTTAATGTCGAGACGTGTGCGACCCAGCAGCGTCATAGTGCATTGGGAAGCGGCGACGAGCGTTCGTACCAGAGTGAGGGGCGGCGGTGGAAGTCAGGTCGCGTCGGCCATCTCCTTTGAGAATCTTTATCACTGGCGGAGAGCTCGGAACATTTTCGCTCTGGCTGTGCTGCGGGTTCCGCTGGGCCGCTCTTGAACCGGTCAACGCCAGCAGAGACTAAACCAGGGCCAGCAAAAGACGTTTGATCCTCGTTCGACTTCTCGTTAACCTTATATTCACGGAGAATTTTTGAGCGGACACTTTGCTGAAGTTCCCAGATAGCCTTTTCCTCGGGACCATTTTTGTGTTTCGCCCAAACCGTGGTCGGTAGCTTTCGCAGGCTCTCAGTGGACGACGTTAATCCCACGATTCACAAGTACCTCGTGGCCCTAAGCGCCACGCGGCGTGTACACTGTAATGCGGTGGTGAAGGGTATTTTGTTTACGTTAAGGATGCACCCAGATTAGGAAAAGACAGAAGAAAAGGTGCGCTCACGTCTGGCGTTTTCTTTCTCTGGGGTCCTTGCAGAATTATAATCGTGCCACGGAAGAGACTTAACTAAGGATCCCACAGTGCTGCAGGGGTATCGAAGCGACGGGCGTATCTCGGAATGTATGGAGTGCTTAGCAGTAAGACAGCCCCTTCGTTCTCCTCTCTTTCGTGAGCATACCCTAGACTACGATGTGGCTTGAAGGCTTTGTTGGAGAAACCCTTTTTTCGTTGCTAAGAAATGTATTCTACGCGCACTGACGGCTCCATACCGCACGTGACTGTTCTTCAGAATGGAGTAGAACAGCACACCTTGCAGCGGCCGCCCGAACGGTGTCGGAGTCTGCTGTCCCTCTATAAAGACAGCAGAGGGGCTCCAGATGTCCGTGTTCCTTTGGCCTCTACAAGAGTGGGGGACAAACGTCCTGTGCGCTTTCCTGCCTTTTGTAACGATTTGTTGAGAACACCCTAAGCTGTTCCCTTGCTGTTTGTGAATGGTCGTTTTTATCCTGCGGCACTGGATTTTTACTTACCTGCAGCACAGTGTCCAATGCCGGCGCACCGAAACAAGAGCCTTTGTATAGACTCTTCAAATGAGTAGCTGCGACACGTGTTTGGACTAGAGGGATACTGCACTCCTGAGCGAGCTGCGGAAAGAAACAAGTGCAACAGCGATGCGCCCGGCACTGTCTTTCTTCGCTAATACCGAAGGAGCAATACCTCTCTGGTCAACAAATATCGTCTGAATGAGCCCTTTATTATTTTTGCGTTCCTACTAGGGAGCGTGCTTGTGCCTGCACTGCCGCAGGAATCACACGCGATTTGAGGTACTGAGTTCCTGTCAATCTCGGGCTTCAGCGCCTTCGGGAAAAGCCGAGGGACTACTACGTACCGCTAAAGCAGACAATGGGGCACATAGAGGCATGGAAGAGGACGTGGGGCCGAAAGACGCCCTGAGTTGGCTAACACCTTTAAGTAAAATGCGGATTACTATACTGCGGGAAAATGGCGGCCATATTAAAAGACGAGAAGCAGTGTCTCAGTGCAACAGGGTGATGTAAACGTGAAACTAAGATGTCAAAATGAAGAACTCCATCACCGCAAGTTCGAGAAAAGAAAAGGAGCCCGGAAACAGCCTTGGACGCCTTTGAAAGCCAATTCGCAGCAGCACGCTTTTGACAAAACTGGCCTGTTTCAAGCGGCATTAGGGAGCAGGTGAACTGGGGGCAGGAGACGCGGACGGGGTTTGACTGATTGTCGGCCTCTATTTGATGTAGAGCGGCGTAAGTGTTCTACCCCTGTAGGCTGCCTGCAGAACCCGGTTTGCTGCAAAGCGGCAGGCAGCGGTGGAGTTGTTCCTGGTTCCGCAGGCATTGCTGTTTCAGGCCGGTATGCTTCGCGATTGGCCTCGCAACGATTATTTCCGCTTGTGTCCTTGCGTAAAGAGGGAGGGATAATGTGTATGTCCTGTAATCTGCTTTAGTTCGATGGACATCGTGTAAGTGTAGGAGGTGCTCGAGAGAAACGATACAGGGATGTCGTCCCGCCCAGAGTTCTGCCACGATCCGGGTGAGCTGCTGGCTCTTTTTAGTCATGCAATAAAAGAATCTAGGCGACTGAGATCGGAAGACTAGAATTTCTAACGACTTACGCTTTACCTAAACGGGAGGAGAAACATTGAAGCTGTGGTATCTCCTTTGTTCCAGATGTTCTCTACACCCTGTGAATCTATTTGATGCTGGACGGAGAACACAACTAAAGATATTTTTTAAAAAGCGCATGCCCCACGCCAACCAATTCGAGACAACCTTCCCAGCAGCTGCGCTTCACCCATCTTTTGAAAAACGCGTTAGTTCGTTCTGGAAAGTGAATCTGCCGCAGTGAGACAATTCCCCGAGAGTTTTTCCTTCGAGGAGGATTTCACAGGTGAAAATTCAACGAATGCTACGAAACCGGATAACGCGGATAAGAAGAGTAAAATAATACCTCGTATTTTAGGCAGCAAATAGCACCTGAGCTGTGATGACTGTGAACAGTGTGAGAGACTTTTGAAATCACCCTCTAGTATGTGGATGTCGATGCGCGTTTGTGTTCCTGAACTCCTCTCATCCGTCGTGACCACGCGGATGTGGGTAAGAGAAAACAAGACCCTATTCTGTCGCAGCGTCCGGCTCATACATTCAAGCGTGGTAATCTAGTCTAGCATTAAAGGACACGCGGAGGTGCGCCTCTGGAGTGGAATCGTGCGGTATAGCGCTGCGACTGCGAGTCGAGGAAACGCCGCTATAGACGCGCGCTGACAGAGCGGTGGACGGACTGCCCACACTCGCCTTCAAAAGGGCGTAGTAAAGCCGTTTATGCTGCTTTTTCTCAGTGTGTTCCCGTTTCCGGTGTCTGTTTCAGCGACTTGGCTCGTTTAAACGGGCACAGCCGGACTGAAGCGCAGTGTTGCACACGAGTTAATATGGGTGTTCCTCAGGGTGCGTCACGGAGAAAAAAAAAAAAGTTTCCTAGGTCGCTCGTGCAGTGCACTCGTGTCAGAACATGCAATATTTCTGCTTTGACAGTATCGAAGATTGACGTGGATGTTTTCCAGACGTGTTGCCGAAAACGTGTTCGTGCGGTTACCGGACAACGACCGTCTCCTACCGACAGCATCTTGAACTGATCGGAGTCGCAACGTAATGTGTTAGCTTTTACGCCGAGTCGCAGGCAAGTACGGATAGACAGTTCTTCAGGAACAGATACGGGATATGCGGTGACGGCAGAGCGCAGCTGTTTATCAAGAATCGCAGAGCCTTCAAAGTTGACGGAGAAAATTAAGCCCGAAGAGCACACAAGTGTAGCTGTGTTTCTCCTTCCGTTGATCCGTAGGTCTTCTAGAACGGCATAGAGTCTTAAAGGACGACGACAACCGGCTTAAGCATGCCGATAAGGTGTCAATGGCATATTGTAGAGGGCGCAGTTTGTGGCGGGGGCCACCTGTAAACGTTTACTCTACGCTCACGTGGGTCAGCAAGGGCAGAAACGCGGCTCATATGTACGCGAGACGTCCGCCGGCCATTTCTGATGTCTTGCACAAAGCAGGGAGCTTTGGCCGTACCTGCAAGTGGAACAGGACAAAACTTTTTGAATCAAGTTGCCGTCATAGACTCAGCGCCTGGGGCACCCCGGACTGTCCCAGTTCCTGAGTGTCACGCTGCCGTGGTAGTATGTCTCTCTGGGGAAACAAATAGGGGTGAGACCTGGACGAGTGTATCGGCTCAGCAAAATGCAGATATCGTAGGACTCAACGCCGCATTATTCTGTGCTGATACAGCTCCAGAATCAAAGAAAACGCTCAGGCTCGCATAACTGGAGTAGCTGTTGCCGTTCTGCGGATGCTCTTTACTCCGTTCTGTTTAGCAGAAGCGGTCGAAGCCAGTCCAAGATTTTTCCTCAATCTGGTGGACGCGCTGATGCATTCGTCAGAATGTAAGACAATGTACCTGTGCTGTTCTGGTAGCAACGTATTATAGTGGGAGGGAGCGGTTGCTGCTCATCGCCCGACTACACCCTCGTGACCAGCGCAAGCGTCAAAGGTGTTTCACACCAACGCCGTCTTTTTTGTCTGTGAGAATGTAGTGTGATGACAACTGTGCTCCTTTTGTCTTGAGTAAGGAAACATTTCTGTCAAGCGTTGTCCAACGCAGAGCTCAGGGCGCGTAGACCTTGAGTAAAGTATGAAATGTGTAGAGACATTTTGATGAGTAAGCTGAGACCGCTCCTTGCAGTGTGCGTCGCTGCCGCTTTGGGCACACCGTGGATCCAGAAAATCGTTGCTGGGATATTTTTAAGAGGTATTGCTCATGAAAATGCGGTCGACCTACCTTTTATGTGAAGACATGTCGGTTTCTAAAAGGTGGCATATTCTGCGGTCTGCCGTACCTGCTGAGGCGTCGGTGTGTACGTTCGGTGCCCAGGAAACACCGGTGAAGAGGCCTAGAAGAGATCCAACCCTGGCGGACAGCCTGCATAAAGACACTTGTGCACGTTCCATGTATCCTGGAGAGGGAAAGGCAACAGATACACAGTTTGTGGCTGAACGTGGCAGCAAGGAGGAGGAGGTGCAGGATACCAGGGGGATGCAGCAGATTACGTGAACAGGTAAGTGCAGTCTACAAATTCACTGGAAGCAAAAGTATCCCACTGCTCCGAACCCAACGTGGCAGCGCGTCGGACTGATGCCACTGCCAATGGGATGCTGCTGAGAAAGCGGTCATTCGCACCTGAACGTGACGGAACGATTAACTGTGTGCGGCGACTTTTACGTGTGTGAAAGAAACACACGCCACATGGAAGGGCGTTCATGCATTGGCTGACAATCCTGAGCACACGAATTGGTATAGGAGGACAGAGGTGGAATTTGAGCAGGAATCGGCCTTGCCTTTAATGCCCTGTAGCCCCCAAATGGAAGTAACCTTTGCCGATTCTGGTGTCCGCTTGTGGAATTGGTCATCGCTGGTTCAAGTTGCCAGACACTCGAATCAGGAGTACAGGCGGACGCCGATCGAAGTCTGAAGCACACTCTGTGCTTTGCAGACCACTCAATCAACCCTACTCGGGTTTGGATCTAGGCATATTTAGAAAACTTACCCGTGCAGGGCTCTTGTTTAGTCCATCTGAATTGGTGCATACGTTCTGCACGCCCCTTTCCTCTCATGTGCGCCCAAACCTGCGTGTGTTAGTCTTGCAGATAAACTTGTGCCAAACGTGATGCAACTGTCTCATTTGTAATGTACTTCAATTCAAGAAGGGATTCGGCGCCTTTGAATATTCAACTTTACGGGAGAGTCTGCACTGTTTCTGTTTCGTGGTGGTAGGATGTTTAGGGGAGAAGCACGCGACGAAGCGTGTTTTTGTTGACTAACCGTCGTCGTCTGTCTCCAAAAAGTGAGCACTCGCCTCCTTGACCCCCCTAGATGGCACGTACATTTCACCGATGAGTCTCATTTAAGGTCCTTTCAGGGCGCAATACTTCTTGAAGATCACGTGGCAGATTTTGTCTGTACGGAAAATCCGGTCATGAACGTAGTCATGTCATGAGAGGTGTAACACTCTGGACTGTGTCTCCACTCAAACATTATTTGCCTTTGGAATTATAGAAAACGGAAGTTTTCAAAAGATGCTTTTACATTATCTAAGAGGCAGACGTCCACACAGACACCTGAAAATGTTGAGTTCTGGCTAGATAATGGAAACGCCGCCGTGTGTCTTTCCTCTGTGCGCAGCACCAGCCGGCCGCCTAACCTGAAGGGCGTCTCTGTTGAACCCCTTCTTCTGTGTCATGCTTTTGAGCGCGCAGGGTTCCAGAAAATCCAGTAAAACGGAATGGCGAAAACACACCGATTTACGGCAGGCAGGGTGGGATCATTTGCGAGTGCTGTTGCGACTTGCAGCGCACCTTGTAACGAAAAGGTGCACAGCGTGTTGCTGATCGTGGGAGCAAGGTGAAAGTCGTGGAGGCTTGAAGTGGGAGGAGGCGGATAGCGTACACAGGGAACAACGGATTCTTGATTGTCTGAATGGGAAGACGGCCCCGTGGGGTAACTTCGGTAGCGCACCGGGAAAGTGTAGTTGTCAAAGAAGGGTTGTTGCACAGGCGGTTATCCAATATTCCAAAGGGATAGGCCGTGTTGACCTGAGGAGAGAAGAGGTGAGTAGAGGGAGAATTGTGAAATGATAGAGGCGCGTCGAAATTGAGTTAAGCGGTATACAACCTAGTATCGTTGTCGTGGCTCGGCCAACAACAACGGGGAGGCACACCAGGATCAGTAGACTTTGATGGCCTCTGAAGCAGAATCGGTCCGATTACGATGCTTTTTACGGCAACGCGACAGTTACCGTCGCGTTTGCCGATTGTCGCTCCAGCGTTTAGGGCAGCACCCTCGCGGCGCCACGCAGGCAGATGCGCAGGTGAGGTGTACAAGGCGCGCGAACAACGGAGTGATGAGGAGAAGACGGCAGTGGAAAAACCCCAAATCTGGTGCATACGTCAAGTGCACGCTGATGGCGGTTACACGCGGACGAGAGGATGGTTTTTATTGAGGCTGAAGGGTGGGCGTCAGCAGCGACTGACTTCGGTTATCTTACCCTGAGAACCAGGTGCTTTGTGCGCCTGTTGAGTGCAGGAGGTGAGCCGGCGAAACACACACCGGCGAAGGCCGTTTGATACTCGGTCGACCGCAGTGCGTTTTAGCAAAGCCAGAACGCACCAAACCATCAAAGGCGGACTGCTGCACTCGCATACAATGCGCCGACCGCAGTGAAGCTCCTACGATGTCACCTTCGAGGTTTCCTAGGGCCAGGCGATAGTTGGAAACCTGTAAGCCCCCTGCGACATACGCGTTGGTGGGCTGCACCCCAGGGGTTCACAGCTGAGGATTTGCATCGTTAAGATGACCCAGGCGTGCCAATTAGGACGTGTGCTTGATTAGTTTTCGAATCTCCCGTATATTGCTGAAGTTCTTGGATTTTACCCATGCACTTGTATGCCTGCACAACCCGAAGCTCCAATGTGTTCCCTTGTAGTCTCCTGGAAGGTGATCACCTCACGCGTGCACAATGAGTGGTCACGGGGACAATCGCCATGTTTTTTGGACCCGCTCTGCTGATTCACAGGAGGGCGGCCCTCAAGGACAGAGCTTGAGACTGCATTCTACAAACAGGATGGGTATGGTACAGGAGTAGGAGATGCACGTGAGATACGACACAGCAGGACGGTGACACCTCGGAGCGTGCGCCATTCTAGCTGAGCAGGCAACTCCATTGTACTCGTGCCTCGCGACCTCCCTGGTGGTTGATAGCCTCGCGTTGAGCTACCAAGTAAATGATAGAGCGCGCGAGGTTCGTTGGAACAAAGACAATTGCGTTGCCCCAGAGGATCTCTGTAGAGAGTGGAAACATTTGGTACTGCCTGCAGAATCCAGCACAAGTTCTTTTATACAGATTACCTGTTTTACGGCAACACCGTCGCGGCAGCTGCGCTCCACCTTTCCCAAGAAGGGCACTCTAATACGTTTTAAAATGTAGATCTTTTGGAGCGTGATAATTGTGGCGGGCCCCTGTAGCTATTTTTTCGAAAGGTAAGTGATGTCTGAATGTCGCGTCGTGTGTTATGGGCGGACAAAGAAAAATATGAAGACACTTCTTTGTGATTCCGAGGCAAAGCGTTCGTGCGTTAGCGTCGACTGCCTAAAACGTGTGGCAGACCCTCGAATTCGCCTTCGGCATGAGGACACCGGTGCGTGCCTGTGTTCAACGACCCTTCTGAACATACTTGGGGTATAACGTGCCATTATCCCGTGTCGTCATCCCTCCTGAATACGCAGCAACAGGTGCGAGGAAACAAGATGTTATTCCGTGAAGGGACCCAGCTCATGCGTACAGGGGTAGTTGCCTCGGCATTCGTTGGAATCTGGCGTCAGGGTCAAACGAAGCATACGGGGGTGTGCGCCGGAGTGGACTGGAGTCTTGCGGCATAACGCTGCAGCCGTAAGACGCGGGAACGCTGTGCAGATCGAAGTTATATCTTGAATCATCTCGACACGCATTCTGACAGCGAAGTGCATCCGCTCGTGCTTGTACCACTGTTTTTTTTCCGGACGTATTAAGTTGCCCTGTGCTTCCGCTGATCTGTGTGCTCCCGCTTTTACTTCCGCTGGCGGTACGGCAGCATTCTCAGCTACACAGCCGGCTTGTGCACAATACTGCTTCTTCGATGCAAACAGTCGATGCATCACGTACGCATTTCTCCGGAATAAAAATACAATTTTGAATATGAACGAGGATATTCTCTGCTGTTGCTTGGCATTCTGAGTACAAGTGTTTGTCTTTGTCTCTCATGCAATGTTCCCGTGTAAAAAAGTCCGGCTGTGTCGAGGGTACCGGGGGTGGAGGTGTACGTTTCGGAAAGACGTTGTCGCGGAGGATTATGTACAGCACTTGAGCCACACTTGCCCTGCCTAAACTACATGTTGAGCTGGTTGAAGTCGCAAGGTAGTGTGTCGATTACTCAACTGAGGCTCGAGTATGTTAGGTCGCAGCTCCAAACACTGTCGTATCGCTGTTTCGCACAGGTCAACTATTCTTTACAAGCAGATGCGCGTTAAGCAGTGGTGGCAGGGCGAAACAGTTTAAAAAAGACGGAAAAGCATTCGGCTGCGTTGCGTATTTGCGTGACAGCGGATCCCCGAGTAATCTACAAAGGTTGGGTGCCTTCAGCGGCAATGCGGAGGGGGTTCGACCATATTGAGGAAACGTCAAACGCTTCTTTGGTGGTCTCTTAGGGTAGACGGCGCAGTCCATGGCCAGGGGGCGTAAACCATAAGCACGCTTGTGGAGTCCCTGCAGCGGTGGATCATGTTACATTCAGTTTAGATGCGGTTCACGTATTCACGAAACGTCCGTCGGCCGCATCGTGCGACTCCTGTGAAACAGACCCCAGGCGTTGTACTTGCATCTCACACATTACAGTTTTTCGTAAATTGGTTTCTGGTCGCCGTCGTCCCATTTTTGGTAGTCAGCGCCAGTCTCCGATCCTACCCATCACGCTGTCGTGTGTTGTAACCTTGGGAAAACAGAGAGAAGGGAGACGCTTACCAGTGCAGACGCTTTGAAAAATCCGGAGGTCAGGCCTCAGCACTGCACCCTCTCCAGGCTTCCAAACTACCCGCAGTATCGAAGAGAATCCTAACCCTTGTGGGGGTATTATGGATGCTGTCGCTCTCATGCTGAGCTCCACTCTGTTCTGCTGAGGAAAAGCGGCTGAAGCAAATCGGCGCTCCTCTATCATTTTGGCCCGCGAGCTGGTGCATTCCTTCATGTGTGCGAGAACGTCTCTGCGAGCCCTGGGCGCGGTCACAGCACAACCCAATGGAGCGAGTGCTCCGCCTCGTCCCGACTTTTCATTTCACCATAGCAACCTGGCCAGTAAACTTGGCAGGACGCTGCAACGGATTTGACATGTTCTTTCACGTCTGGGACAGTGCGACGAGAGGACGCTGGTTCTCTATCTCGTGTGCGCCGAAGGACTTCTCATGTTGCGAGGCGTAGCACAATGTACGAAAGCTGTGGTTGAGAGTGGACGTTCGGAGGGACACTCAGACAGACGTTTCGAGATAATAGATGAGGCTTCACATCGCAGTGTGCGCCGCTGTCATCTTGTACTCCCTGGGAATGGAGAAAAAAGTTATTGGTTTGGTACTTTCCAACAGTCCTCCCACTTGAATATGTTGAAATCTTCTTGAACTCTGAAACCCGTGAAGTAGTTCCTGTTGCGACCCTCCTGCTAAAACCTGGATACGTGCGTGTACCTGACCAGAATTGTTGAGGAAGGAGACTGGCACGCATCCACCAGTCTCTGGCGGCCAGCTTCAAGATATTCGCGAACGGTCATAAAGCAAACAGATTGTCAGGTACACGTAGTAGGGAACAATGCAGTACGTGTTGTGACTCGCGAGGCACACGGAAGGACGTGAAGGCTACACGTGAGTGGAAGTGGGAGACATCTGCAGAGAGCCAGAGAGCAACTGACACAAAAACTTTAAGCACCAAAGCAACCCACTGACTGTAATTTCAAATCAAGAGGGTCATGAAATGCTGCACCTGCGAAGGTGAGACTGTTTCCCAGGTCCCACGTGTAAGCCGAAGTCCGGAGGAAAACTGTAGAGAGCAGCACCGCCTTTGTGTGCGTGGGGGGAAGATCGTAGGCTGATGGAACGCAAAAAGTACAAGGGCGTCGACAGTGAGTCGACAAGCAATGCGGTTTCAGAAGAAGGCGATACCATTGAAACCTGGGTCGTTTGCGGGCTTCACATTGCAGAGTACAATACGAAAATTGGGCTTACATTTGCCAGTAAAGGTGCCCGCCTGTAAGGTGTGTCCTATCCGGTCCAATGTAGCCCAACCTAAAAAACGGTGTAAAGGCTGGGTGCCAAGCAACTCAAGAACACGTTCGTTTTTTTTTTAAGTTCGATCCTAAGACGATTTGGTCCAGGGAGTACCTGTGCAACGTAGCTATTATGCCGGCATTTTTCGTAGCACATGGAGATTGATTTGCGCTTGTTGCAACTCTTTCACGGCGTAAGAATCCCTGCACACTTGGTAATTTGGAGGGTGAATATGGCACGAAATGAGATGCGCATTTGGTTGGTAGGCGCGTTGTGCCTATAGAGAGCTTCGGCGCCTGGGCTGCTCGGAACTACATGTAATGGTCTGCGTTGGTTCGTAGGTGCGTTCTGCCTATAAAGAGCTTCGGCGCCTGGGCTGCTCGGAACTACACGTAATGGTCTGCGTTGGTTCGTAGGTGCGTTGTGCCTATAAAGAGCTTCGGTGCCTGGGCTGCTCGGAACTACATGTGATGGTCTGCGTTTTTCCTTGTTCGTCGCTGTACAACCTGGCAACTCACACATTCGAAGAGGCAAGCTTTTGTCTCCGCGACATACTCTAACGAAATCGTTCGCGGTTTCGTGGGCCCTCTTGTGGCAGCACTGCTTGAGGGTGGCGCAACAACGTTTACTACTACAAGCTCGACGGTCTCGGAGGTATGTGTGCCATTAGCACAACAGGAAGTGGTCGTCTGAGCACCAGAAAACCACAGCTTCTAGAAGGAAGCGGATCACACGCAAACGTCGCGCTCACAGGTGGCGCTGTACAGGATCAGAAGTGGTTAGAGACTGGTACATGCATCGTTTATTGCATCTCACGGGTCAAACAACGCAAGAGGCATGTGAGACGCTGTACCGTGACCCCTCCGCAGTTCACGCAGTCCCGCACACCAATTAATCTTCACTCACTTCGGAGACCGCACACGTTCTCTATGCTGGTGGAAGTGAGATGCTTACCAAAGTGGTTGTGTCGGACAACAAGCAGTGTTTGCGCCGCATTATTGCGGTATCCTAATATATGTCACTGGATGGTCAGAAACTAAGTAGGACCCTCTGGCCTGCACGCGCGAGGTGAGCGTTGGTGGCGTACCACAGCGCGCCACTTTGATTTTGTTAAGAGTGCGGAACTCACGCTGACGCTGAACATGCGAACCCTCTATTTGGAACCTCTGGCGGATCAGCAAGTCTGCGGCCACGTCCGCCGTCCACACTGCTCTCGTGCACTGTGATACGCAAGGGTGGCAAGCAAGCGAGCGGCTGGCGCAAGCACAAAGCCCCTTAACCGACAATAGAAGAATAAAGCTGCTCAAGCAGTCAGCATCACGTCACTCACAAATAGGCATCTGTAAGGGCGGGCACACTGCATGCAGTTCCGGCGGGGCCTCTACCGGTGACGAATTCATTTCTGAAAGTCCCCGTTCGCCTGCCTTCTTTTTCACAGAATGCTGCCAAGACGTACTACAGGGGACAGACGCAGCTGTGGGCATGTGCGCTCCCAATGAGAGTGTGTTTCCTCCTTTCCAGCCCGCACATTTCCCGTTGTCAGCCCTCGACCCCGATGAGGAATCGAGCTTTTGGTTGCACTCCTGAACTCCGCTTCTACGGAAAATATCTCCCCACACCTCGGTAATACGAGGGTTAACGCTCTTGCAGCAGGCGGGCTCGCTAAACAACTCCGTGACAAGAACCCTTCTTCAATCGTTCTTGAACGGGCTGCTTGCGAAATAATCTTGCTTGTTGCATGCTCGTGAGGATCCACTGTCCTTCAGCGCAAACACCAGCTTTGCGGGGGCAGGACAGTTTGCAGTCTCCGAAGGTGCCAAGTCTCCCTGGCAAACAATGATGGAGCACCGATACGTACAGCGTTTTTGCGCGAGCGCTTCAACAGGATCCGCCTGCAAACGGTTCTGCTTAAACCGCAGCGGCCTGTGGACAAAGAGCAGGGCGAGGCATCTTCTGGCGTGTTGCCCTTTTTTGGCTGCGCGATAAATACACTTTATGTCGCAACTACTGAGAACAAGCGTGCTGAGATCCAGTTCCACTCTATTGAGGAGCGTCGTAGCCTAACCCAACCCGCACAGTGCCGGCTCCTGCATACACGCAAGATACGTCAGCTCCTTTATGCGTTTGATTCGACGGAGGAAGCAAGCGCTAATTCTGCAACAGTTGCGTGCGGCGAATCACAGTTGTGCGTGAGTCGATTGATTATGAAGATCTGAATGTTTTCATCACTCCAAAGGTAATGCAGCTCCTACGCATCACGCTGGTGTGTAAGCGTGGACACCTGCAAAACAGAAAGTGGTGAGTTGTCTACCAAGGCATTAGCTTTGAAAAATGCAGAGGTGAAGCTTTCCGGCACGTAAACATCGGCTCCCGGGCTTCTGCGGAGGAAGAGGTAAGTGCCACTGTACCGCTGCGTTGGATTAGCTTGTGCTGAGAAGAATCCGCTGGCATGCCAGCGTCTTTCATTTTCGCACAAGTGTTGGTGGATTAGCACACGTCTATCGGAACGGATGTGTGAGGTCCTGATCCGGGAATACCACGACCCGAGGCAGCATGTGTGTGGCACGGTCCCAACTCCGCGATCCCTTTTGGCCTCGTCGCCATTAAACACCTCAGGAGACCGCGTAGCGGCTACGCTTTTCACGTTTGTGGTTAACGCAGTGAAGCGACGTACAATCTGTTTCAGCCTCGAGTCACACGCCTGCTCAGTTGTCGAGAGCGGCTAGAGGCGTGGCACAAGGTCAAACACCCATGATGGAGACAGGAAGCCCAGGACAGGGCCTTGAACACATAGCGCAGACTTCACATTGGTATATGCGACCCTATTACTCTGAAAAGACAATTGAGCCCGAGAATCGCACATGTGAAAGCACCAAGAAATGCTATGTAGTTGACTGGCGGCACCTCCCACTACGAGCTGCCGGCGTGAGGGTCTTTTGGAATGCTCGTGAAACTGACTGGTACACCTGAGGAAGAATAAATGCACAGTGAGCCGTTGTCCGT
>JAOXNV010024918.1:0-14226 GCA_028565915.1 Momotus momota
TTTTTTAAAATGGGTGCAATATTTCCTTTTTTCTAGTCACTAGAACTTCACTTGACAACCAGGACTTTTTGAATATTGTGGAGCGTGGCCTGGCAACTACATCAGCCAGTTCCCTCAGGGCTCTGGGATGCATTTCCTCTGATCCCATAGACTTGTGTATGTTCAGATTCCACAGGTGGTCATGAACCTGATCTTCTCTTACAGTGGGAGGGACTTTGTCCCCCTGGTCCCCACTTTGCGGTCTTTCAACTTGGGAGGTGTGAGGAGAGGTTGCAAGTGAAGACTGAGGCAAAAAAAGTTGTTTAGAACCTCAGCCTTCTCCTTCTCTGCTACTAGATTGGTGTCTTTTGCTCGTTGAAGGAATGTCTTTTCTTTAACTTCCCTTTTCTCATTGATGTACCTGTAGAAGCCCTTCTTAATATTCTTCATGTCCCTTGCCAAGTTCAGCTCCAGCCATGCCCTGGCCTTCCTGACCTCATCCCTACACAAGCAGGCAGCATTTCTATACTCTTCCCAAGATACCTGTCTCTGCTTGAACTGCCCGTGCAGTTCCTTCTTGCCTTTTAATTTGACCAGCAGGTCTCGACTCAGCCATGCTGGTTTCTTCCCTTCCTTGCTTGATTTCTTACACCTGGGGATTGAGAGCTCTTGCACTCTGTGGAAAGTGTCCTCAATGATCTGCCAGCTCTGTTCTCCTTCCTTGTCCCTGAGGACCATTTCCGACGGGTCCTAATGACTAACTTTTTGAAGAGCTACAAGTTTGATTTCCTAAAATTCAGGGTCTTGACTATGCTCCTTGTCTGACTCCTATCCCTCAGTACTGTGAATTCCACCAGTGCCTGATCAGGGCAGACCCGACTGGTGGCACTCCTTGGGAGGGGTACAGAGAGCAGGAGACTGTTTGTCTTTTCAATTGGGAGGATACGGAAAGAGAGGGAGACAAACCTCCTCCGTTCCACTAATTGATGGGTTCTCAGGAAGCTACGGGTGGCTAGGACTTTGCAGCTGTTTAAAGTGTAACTGGGACATTGGAGAGAGTCAGTGGGACTCTGCAAGTGGAGGAGAAGGGAGGAAGGAGGAGGGGGTAGGCAGAAAAGGGGTATAAAAGGATTGTGTGTAAGATGAGGCCACTCGGTGCATTGTCTGCCTGAACCCTGCACCTGATCTGTTTTATCATCTGTCCAGCTCATCCTCTCCTTCAATCCCTTCTTACCTATTTTTCCATTAACCTCCCAGAGCCAGTGTGGATGTGACTGCAAGGATGAGGTGTCAGCTGCTGGAGAGACCAGCAGGAGTGGGTTTAGGGCCAGCAACTGGAGTCAAACCAAGGCTCTAGGCACCCTGGCCTGTGGTGGCAGCTACTGGAGTGGGTGAGAGTCCCAGTGCCAGCTGCTGGGTGTGAATGGCTGTGTCCACAAGAGAGGTGTGTGTCGTTCACAAGCAAACTTCATAGCTGGATCGTCTGGTGCAGGTGGGGCTGTGGGGGGGACAAGAGGGCCAGGATGTGGGTGGGGGACTGGGCAGATTGGGGCAGGAGTAGTCAAATCACTTAAGGAGAGAGAAGCCAGCCGTGGAGCACCTCTGAGGGACTGTGGAGATGGAATCAGCCAGGAAAGGGATGGTGAGGTTCAGTGCAGGTATGTGTAGGGTGAGGTGGGTGGGTGTAAATTACTGCAGCCTGGGGCTCCATGGGATCCAGCCTAAACAAAATTTCAGGTTTAGGGTAGGAGCTGATAATACATGAGGTCATGGGGGGTGATGCATCAGCTCAGTGCCATGCTCCTGAAATAAGTAAATCGAATGTGACTTATCCAGGCAGGCACTTGTCCTCCTGTAGAAACCTCTGGGACACTCCTGCCTTGAATCCCTGAGGGGCTGGTCCTACTTCTCAGTCAGGGCTTGCGGAATGGTGGAGGAGAAGAGCTGGCCCTGTGTCCAGGGATGAGACACATCAGCCAGGTGAGCGGCAGCAGGGCATGGAGCCACATGTGGGAGGGGCCTGAGGAGGCCTCTTGTCATGTTCTCCTCTCTGGGAGCATGTCAGGGTGAGATTCCAGCATAACCGGGACACCCCGAAGAGGAAACCCTGATCCTAGGGTGATGAATGGACAGAGTGTGGCCTCTGCCAGAGGGGACAGCCCCCTGGGACAGTGCCCCAGGCTAACTGCCCAAGGTTGCTGCAGACACACAGCCCCAGGTTGGGACAGGGCACAACTTGCACTCTCATGGCTCGCAGCCTGCTCACCACTGCTTGCTCGGCTCAACTTCATGGCGCCGTGTGTTGCTTCCATGGCAAAGACAAGGCTGGGAGCACAACTCTGCCTCTTTATTGAAGAGCGGTCATTGTACTGGGTGCCAGCCCTCCAGTGCCATCCCCATGGGGCGTGGCTGGTGGGGCAGAGGCTGTTGCCTGGGCTTGCCCAGTCCTGCTGGCATCATGCTGCTTTCAGAGCTCGCTCCTCCAGCTGGGGACTCTGCGGTGCTTGGCCCGGCCATGTGCCCTCCTCCTGGGGTGGCTCTGCATTGAGCAGGGCACACACTGCCATGTTGGGGACTTGTCCTTCTGCCACCCTGGTGACTCCAGCATGGTGGCAGCAGCACTGCAGAGACCCCACTGCAGCCTGTCACCATCAGTCTGCCTCTACCAGCTATTGTCACAGGGAACAGGGACATTGCTGGAGATAGGCAGAGGGAGGTGGGAATGAGGCTGGGCACCACCCTGGCAGGCTCATTGGGTACTGGCAGGGAACAACTGTGTGTGAGACATCAGTCTCAAAGCACCCCCTGGATGACACCCTTGTGCCCAGGTGTGGGTGGCGGGGTTAGACTAGGCCCCACACTTCCAGATCTTGGACGCAGAACTCCTCCTGGGATGAGAGAGTCTCGTTGTCAAAGGTCTCGCAGGGTTGACTGCCCCCGTGGTGCAGGTCTCCGTCCAGCCACAGCCCAAATCTACCACTAGGGAGATGCCAATGGCACGGTTGGCTGAGCGTCCCCTCTCCTGCTTCCTCTGTACCTGGAGACCTCCCAGGCCACCTCCTGGGGGACTAGTCACCTCCCTGTCACCCTCCTGGGTCTCCTCCTATTGAGGATGCCAGGGAGAATGGACCAGCCAAAAGGTGATGAGACAGGACAAGCAGCCACCCCTGGGGCTTCTCCCTGCCCTCGGCAGGCAGGGAACAGGCAGGGCTGCAGCAGCAGGGTCGGGGGGATGAACTCACCACTGCTGCTATAAGCTCTCCCCCCAGTGTCTTTGGGCCCAAACCACGGATGCATGCCTGGACTCAGCTCCGCAGGGCAGCCTGCGCTCACATCATGGCCCCAGTATTGGAGCTGGGGACCCCGTGGGCTGCTGACAAGGCTCCTACCTGCCCCCACCAATCATCAGCAGGTCCACGTCCCCTTTCACGAAGAAGTTGTTCCTGCCCGTCCACTTGAACACCTGCGTGGGGACAGCCATTGGCTGGGTTGCGGTGTCCCAGTCCGCATTCCTGTACCTGTTCTGCCAGAGATAGCTGGGGGGCTGCTGAGTAAAGCTAGCTGTGCTCATCCCCACCATGTTCTGCTTCACTGTAGGACCTGGGTGAGCCTTTAGGCATCATTCTGGTTCTGGTCTGTCCCTGCCAGCAGTCCTGGCCCTCCACCCTCAGGAGAGAGTTATCACCCACTGATGCCATCAACAGCACCGCACACTGATGCCACCAGCCTCATCACGCACATGGATCCCTGTTGGCACAAGCAGATGTGGCTGAGCTGCCTTCATGTCACGCTGCTGTCAGCTGTGACCATCCCGTCATGCAGAAGGTTCCTGGTGACACCCATCTGGGCAGAGTCCCCTCCCCTGAGTTCCCCTCACTGATGGGATTTGCCTTCTCTCCCCAACTCTGGATGAACCCAGGGGTGGTAGCCAGCAGCATGCCCTGACTGCTTCGTCTGCATCCAGTCAAGTGCAGGCCTGTCCCTCCAGACCCCGCCTCAGCACCTTGGGGCCCTTCTGACATAACCAGGTCCCAAAGGCATTACCAGCCTCCCACCCCCCTAGCTTTGCCCACAGCTGCCAGCCTGAAGCCCCCACCTTCAGCACCGGAGAGAAGGAGAAGAGGAAGGTCTCCCCAGTCCCGTAGAAGCCAGTGCTGCAGTGAATGGTGCTGGCAGAGAAGGCGCCGAAGGCCTGGGAGGAGCAGAAGGGGGGTCGGTCTCATGTTGCAGTGCTCTGTTAGGGGCCCCAAGAGGGGAACGCTTCCTCCATCCTGCTGGAAGTGGCTAGGATGTGCCCAGGCCCCGTGTAACATCAGGTTCGCTGCCCCCAGTGCCACCGAGCAACTGGGCTAGGAAGGCCCCGACCATACCTGTGCCATTGTGTCCCTGATGAGCAGCAGGGCGGGGGAGCCTGGTTGGCCCCTACTCCGGTACAGGGTCTGCAGGCTGAAGCCGTCCAGTCTGGTGCAGTACAGCAGCTGCCAGGGCTGCTGTGCCAGTCTGGGGGGCAGGTGGGGCCCCAGCTGGAGCAGAGCAGGTTCAGCAGGGACTGACAGGCTGCTCTGAGCATCCTCCCTCCGCCCCCACCAAGCATCCCCCTAAGAGCACCCTCTGCCCTCACCAAGCATCCTCCCAAAACAACTTTCCAAACATCTTCCCAGGAGGGCTCCCTAAGCATGCTCCCAAGGGGTCCCCTCAAGCTTCTGGCCCACCCAACAGCCTCCCAGGATGCTTCCCCCAAGCATCCTCTCCCTGAGAACCCTTCCGAGATGTCTCCCCAAACATCCTCCCCCAGCACACGTTAGGAGGTGCTGTTGAGGTGTTTGGCCTTGGGAACAGGGAGTATCACCCATCTGGCCTCTTGCTGGACGAGTTCCTGGCAGGCCAGTGGCCACAGCTGCATGGTGTGGGGGAGGGGAGGCGCCCCATGCTGGCGGGAGGATCCATCACCTCCTGGATTTCCCTGTCAAGGAGGATGCTGCTCGATGTGCTCAGCACCACTCTGCACGGCTCCTCCAGGGCCAGAGCTGCTGCTGGGGCTCCCTCCCAGCCTGGCTGTCCCTCTCCAGTCGACTCCCTGCATCCCTGCTCCTCATCATGGTCGGGCTGAGGGCAAGTAGAGGTGACCATCCCTGAGGGAGCAGCATCCACAATCTGCCCCGCCGGGGGTGTCTCCTGTCCTGTATCCAAGGGCTGGGCAAAGGGGCCCAAAGGCCAGCGGGCTTGGCACTTGGCTGTGTCTCCAGCCCAGCTCCAGGTTGCGCGCTGCTCCCGCCAGCCCTGCTGTGTCGTGTGCTGCCAAACCATGCGTTGGCGCCATGCCACCACTGCGCATGAAAGCTCAAGGGTTTGGAGCCACTCAAGGAGCAGGAAGAGGAAGTGGAGTCTTCCATAACTTCAGCCCAAACTCAACCCCAACAGAAGGGGCAAAGTCCAGCTGCTTCTCTCCTTGCTCATGGCTAGGCTGACCCTGCAGCATGCATGGGCTCAGGGATGTGCCTTGGTCCAAGTGGCAGCTGGTGACAAGTGTCTCAGCTGGCCACATGTTCAGGGTGGCTGTGGGTGTAGCCCCTGCCCAAGAGCGAGTGGGCAGCATTTCCCCTCTGCTGGTGAGACAACACCCTGAGGGGACATCAGAGATCAATGAGGGCAGACCTAGGTGGCAGGTCTGCCCCAGAGTGCTTGGATGCTTGGGGGCAGTAGGGGTTAAAGGGTCAGGTCCCAAGCGTGCCCATCACGCTCCACAACTTCCCAGCCCCTCACTCTGCCCAGGGCAGGCCCCATCCGTCCAGCTGGCCATGAGTCCAGCCCAGCCAGTGCCTCCCAGTGCTGCCCTGGAGCTTGTTCTCAGCACCCATGCTACTGTGTGAGACTCTGTCATACTGAACTTACCAGGAGCTGGTAGTGGGCACGGAGTCCCCTCATTGTGGGCTTGCGGGTGCTGCTGGGAGACAGACTGCCGGAGAGCCCTTGACACCACCCTGGGTTAATGTTCACCTACGCTGGCCCCTCCCCTACCACCCGGTGTGTGACATGAGTGGGTGGGGATGCCAGCTGCCTGCCCTGGCCATGGACATCCAGGATGTGTCCCTCTGCAGAGCCAGGTCCTGCATGATGCTGGGACAGGCAAGCAGGTGTCCCCTTCCAGACAGGCATTTGGTGGCCATCACCTCCTTCGCACCCCAGATGCCACCAGGGCCAGGACCTGAAGCACCAAGAGGGGAGCCCCAAGGCTCCTGGGGAGCCCTTGTTTTCGGATCAATGGGCAGGTCACACCTGTGTTGCTCTTTGCAACACGACTGTTGCAATAGTTGCGGCAACTGCCAACACTTGTCTGGCAGATGCAGTGACATGTGCCCCTCACGCTGGGAGACATAGCCTGGGTTGACATCCTGCAGTCAGCTGAGCTGGAGTACCTGGGAGAGGCAGGGCTCAGTGGGGCTTGGTGGCTGTAGGAGGAGTAAACTCCTAACCAAGGCAACCCCCTGCTTCAGGCGCCACTGGAGAAGAGCCTGCAAACCAGGGAGGGTCTCTGGTGCCCCAGGATAGCCTCTTCCCAGTGATGCCCCTCCCAAAACAGCCAGCATGGTCATAAGCCCGTGGGCCCAAGTGTAACAATGTCCCATTTACGCCGATACAGGCATTTCTGTGTGCCCTGCATGGTGGTACAACAGCCACAATGGTCTGTCCCAGGCCCTGGCCCCACTGCAGGCATTTTTGGGGTTGCTCCTTACCTCCATGACAGAGCCTATTGCAGCCCTGGCAGCCCTGGCAGGTGGGTCCCAGCTTCACTGGCCTCACCAGGGTCTGATAGCAATAGTGGCCCCAGGATGGTAGTGGGAGGTTGGGTGTTCCTGGTGCCCAACAGCTGGCTCTTGGCCACTGGGAGGGCACTGGGTGGGCCGGGAGGTTCTGGTTGCACCAGAAGTCTCACCTGGGACCCACCTCCTGCTCAGGAGCCAGGATGGAGCAGTCAGTCCCTGCCTGAGCTGCCGCAGGGCAACCATCCCTGACCATTTCCTTGTGCCTGTTCCTGCCCCTGCCTGAACACCTCAGTCTCTTCATCAGTTTCCATTGGCTCTCCCATATCCACCTCCAATTCCATCTCCTCCACTAAATGCCCCTCCACATGCACCTCCACCAGCTCTTCCCTGCTGCCCTGTCCTGTGCCCCTGTCCCTGCCACTGCACCTGCCTTGTCCTTGCCTTTGATCCTGCTGCATCCATATTCCTCCCTTGTCCTTTCCATTTCCAATTCTGTCCCCGTCCCTACCAAACACTGCCCTGTTCCTTCCTCTATCCCTTCGCTGCCCCTGCCTTTGCACTGCCCCTACCCTTGAGCAGCCCTTTCCCCTTTCCTGTCCCTGACCTTTCCTTTTGTCTGTCCCTGCCCCCACCCACTGCACTGGGCTTGTCCCTGTCCCGGCCTTCTCTTGCCCCTGCCTCATCCCTTGCTCTGTGCCCATGCCTCTACCCCTTGTCCTCCCTCTGCCCCCAGTGCTCAAACTGTTACCTCTTCATGATACCAGAGCCTTAATAATTCAGTGTCTGTTGATAAACAAACATATTTACAGAAAAACAACTCAATAAACCAAGCAGTGTATCTTCCTTGAAACTCCCCTTCGAGCTCTGCCCATCTCCGTCAGCCCTGGAAGAGAAGGAAGCGGCACGGCCGTTAATCCAGTGAGCAGCCCCTCGTTCAGCAGAGCTGGAGGTTCGCAGCCTGCCTCAGTGGCAGCAGCTGCTTTGGGCTGGGCTCCGTCCTGCTGGGCATTCAATTTGCCACAGCCTGTCACACACTGGGCAGAGTGGGACTCTGCTGCCAGCACTGAGCCCTGCCTGGGCTTAGGGTTAGAGCTGGGTTGCCTGGCCTGAAGAAATCATTCTCTTCCCAAAGCGGCTGTTGCTCAGTGCAGCACAGTTGTGGCAGTAGTGCCACCAGGACCAGGGGACCGAAAACTGTCCCTGCAGTGGCGACAACCCACTCCAGTCCCTGTCCCAGCCCCAGTCTAGCAGCAGGTGACCAGCCCTGACTGTGGGCAGTGGGTGGGGAGCATGTCCCTATCTCAGGGCTCCATAGCTGTCCAGTTCACATTGGCTCCTCAGTCTCTTCATCAGTTTCCATCGGCTCTCCCATACCCACCTCCACTTTCCTCCACCAGTTCTTCCCTGCTGCCATCGTCCTCAAGCATGTAGATGATCTAAGCCAAAAGCCAAGCAGAAAAGTGCATTGGCCCTGCCCCGGTCAGCTGAGCAGACCTGTGGGACGGGGATCTCGGCACCCCTGCCCCCTCTCACTGCCCAGGGAGAGCTGTGGGGCAATGGGGCCTCTGGGCTTGTCCCCAGCTGGCCAGAGGCTTGGCGACTCCTTCAGCACCAGCACCCACCAGCAACTATGGGCCTGCATCTCCCTCTGTAGCAGTTTGTGGATCTCCTGCTTGAGCTGCTTGGATGCTGACAATGTCTTCTGGACCTGCTGGAGCAGAGAGGACAGGGTGAAAGGTCCTAATCTCTGCTGCACAGGGAGCCTGGCACAGACCCCAGCCCCACACCTGCCTCAGCACCCAGAAGCTCCTTATCCTGCACAGGTGACTTTTTGGCTCCCAGCTGCTCTGCAGGTAGAGTTGGACTGCCATGACTCCAGCCTGCAAAGGGGCACAAGAGGCACTGGCTCAGGCTCTGGGTAGGACCCAGCTGCTCCCCATGAGCATCCCTTCGACACGAGCCTGGGGCGCTTGGGGGTCCACCTGAGATGTTTCCTCCCAGGCAGGGACGCTCGGTTGCAATAGGGAATGAACAGCCTAGAAGGCTTCTCCCAACCCATGGTCTTGCAGGGCTGGTTGAAGAGCATGAACCACCCGTGCTCCCCAGATCAGGGTCCCCACCCTACGCCATCCTCATGCTGCCTGTTCCAGCCTGCCCAGGCTCGGGGGCGGGAGTGTGTGCTCACCTCCATGGACCAGAGCTGTACGTCTTCCAGTGCAACCCTCCTCTTCCTCTGTCCCACCAAGATGGCACTGGCATTGTGTTGTGCCCGTCGCCATGCATCGGTAGTTCCAGTTGGACCACAGGACTTAGTTACTAGGTGGGCAGTGGGGGGTGGGGACGACACTTTACAGGATTGCAGCTTCATGGAAAAATTTTACATTACACCTGGAGATGAATTAAACACATTGTTGTGCTTTAATAGAAGTTCGCCCTGCTCCAAGTCGGACCCATCTCTGTCCAAGGACAAGCCAAGGAGCTCCTCTGTAATGACAATTGCTGGAGCGGTCCATTGTTGAGAGGATTGCAGCCTGCAGAAGGCAAGTCATAAATGTTTTGTGCCATGGCTAAATGCTGACCCCCAGGAACAATAGCTTGACCACAGTCCCACCCCCACACTTTGCTCAATAGTGGCAAACAAGGTATAAATATTATCCCTATTTTGGACCTAATTAGTGGGATGAGTATTCAACACCAACTTGTAGGGACAGATCGATGGGTTGGTTCTGCTCTCCCTCCCTAGCAGGGATGCCTTTTGGTAAGATTTGCAGCTTTGGTTATACCAAGTGGTTTTTCCCAGAAGATTCCAGTTGTGATTACAATTGTGTATTTGGGAGCTATATAGCAATTCTGCAGTTTAGTGCATTTATCATTGGCAATCTTAAAGAACCTGTATATGTTACAAGTGTCAATAAACGGTGCTATTTGTGCATCCGACTGCTTCTTGTGAAAGTAATCAGACCTACAGCGGATGGGCAGTTGCTGAATCTGGTTTGGACCTATAGCCATAAACATTAAATTGTCATATCTACTAAGAGGTAAGTCCAGCTGCCCCTAGCCCCTCAAATCTCTGAGGACTGGCTAGAACGCAAGGAGATTCATCTCTTACCAGATTTATCGAACACTGTGTGCAACACCCACTCAGGCTGGGTACAGCTACTCCCTGTAGCATTGGACCCTGGGGCAGCCCAGCCACGGGCGAGTCACTGGCTGAAACCTGGGTGTCCAGGGGAGCCCTTCCCGGGAGGCAGAGGGGTCAGGTCCCACTAGCCCTGCTCCTCCCCGCTGTGGAGTGCAGGGGGTGGAGTGACGAATCCTGGGGGGCTGGAGCTATTGCCAAGGGCTGGGGATACAAACTCCAGTTGGAGCCGAGCAGCAGATGGAAGGATGGAGAGATTGAAAGATGGATGGATGGACCGACGGAACTCACTAAATCTATCTGAAATCAGCAAGATGAGGAGCACATGTGTGTGGACATGCACTGGCAGGGTCCAGGAGTTCACTGAGCAGCACCCGGCACACGTCGGGGCAATGCCAAAAAGCCACGCTGGCCACGCTCCACAGGCAACCCCGAACCCTCCTTCCTCTGGGGAACGGCTCCACAGGGTGGGACATGCGGGGGGTCCCAGCACTGGCCAGACTCCGACTTGGGGCAGCCCCTGGAGCTCAATGCTGTCCCCCTCCTCCTACATGGCCATCTTTTCCCCCAGCCTGAGGACGCAGTCCTGGGAAACGTTGGCACGGATAGTGCCCGATGCCAGCAGACCGGCCGGGTGCCCTGCCAGCTGCCGAGGGGGCCGGCGTCAGCACCGAGACCTGTGGGGATGAAGCCCACCTCCCTCCACCCCTCGGTGACCTGGCCACTCCTGAACCCCCCGGTGTCGCTGCCACCCAGGCACCGCCAGCTGCCCCTTCCACACGGACCCTTGTCCGTGACGGCTCTGCCCCCGGCAGCGTTTGCGCAGAGCCCGAACGAGCCGCTCTGCCAGGGCAGGGAGCCGGGGCGGGGACAGTCGGGGCCCTGCTCCCAGCCTGCCCGGACCGATCACCCGCACCCCGCACGGTCCGAGCCGGGGAGGAGACCGGGGACCCCGCGTCGCCACCCGCCTGCACACCTCAGGGGCCCCGGGGGAGCGGCTCCTCCGCAGCGTCGGGCCCCCCCAAGTCCCCGCCCGGGCGGCCTCATCCAGGGCGAGGAGCGGCACGACCGGGCCCTGCCGCCGCACCGTCCCGCCGCCGGCTCCGCCCGGGCTCGGCTCGGCCTCCGGTCCCGCCGCCAACGCCCCTCCCGCAGCCCCGTTCCCGCCTCCGCCGCTAACGAAGGAGGAGGCGGGTCCGCGGCTAACGAGCGGTGCGCCCCCTGCACCCACCGGCCCCTCTCCCGAAAGCCCCCGCACCCTCCCCGCCACCGCCTGCACTGCCCACTCCACGAGGGCACCAGCAGCAGGGAGCCGGGCAGGGCAGCACTGGCTTTGCCCTTCTCGCTCATCTCGGGGCACTTCCCCAGACCCGGCCGTGCTCCTGCCATGCTCCAATCCTCCAGCATTGGGCAACGTGCCAGCTGGTGCCACCCCCATAAGTGGGACTCCCTCAAACTGTGCTAAGGTCCCCCCTGACCCCAGGGTGACGTGACTGTGCCAGCACCCCCAGCCGCCTCCAGCCCCAGGAACCTAGAGCACGGGGAAACCACAACTTGGCCAACGCTGCATACGCCCAAGACAAGTGCAAGGCTAAGACAGAGCCTGGGTTTGGAAAACAGAGAAAAATCTATTAACAGACAAACATCAACAAAACTATTCACAGAAAAGCATCAAAAGCAGCATGTCCAGCAGGTCAAGGGAGGTGATTCTGACCCTCTACTCTGCTCTTGCAAGACTACACCTGGAGTACTGCATCCAGCTTTGGAGACCCAACACAAGAAGGACACGGGTCTGTTGGAGCGGGTCCAGAGGAGAGCTACAAAGATGGTCCAAAGGCTGCAGCACCTCTCTTATGAGGATAGGTTGAGAGAGTTGGGCTTAATCAGCCTGGGGAAGAGAAGGCTCTGGGGAGATCTTCTTGCAGGTTACCAGTATCTGAAAGGGGCCCACAGGAGTCCCAGGGAAGGAATTTTTACAAAGGCCTGTAGTGATAGGACAAGGAGTAATGGTTTGGACCTGGAAGAGGGTAGATTTAGATTGGAAATAAGGAAATTCTTCACTCTGAGGGTGGTGAGACACTGGAACAGGTTGCCCAGGGAAGTTGTGGATGCTCCATCACTGGATGTGTTCAAATCCAGGCTGAATGGGGCCTTGAGCAACCTGGTCTAGTGGGAGGTGTCTTTGTCATGGAAGGAGAGGTTGGAACTAGATGATCTTTTAAGATCCCTTCCTACCCAAACCATTCTATGATTCTATGATAATCAAACATATTTACAGAAAATCAACTCAGTAAAACAAACAACTGATCTTCTTCCTTGAAACTCCCCTTCAATCTCCACCCGTCTCCATCAGCCCTGGAAGAGAAGCAAGCAGCACGGCCATTGGTCCAACAAGATGTGTTCAGTTTGTGTCTGGTGGGGTTTAGGTAGCAGGGGAGGGCTCTACTGGCTTGGCTCCTGTAAGAAGGTTTAAGAAGCTCCCCATGCTACAAGCCGGATCCACCTCTGGCCAAGGCCAAGCCAAGGAGCACCTTTGTGATGCCATGAGTGCCGGAGTGGCCCATTATTGAGAGGACTGCAGCCTGCAGGAGGGACTCATGCTAGTCAAAAGACCCCTGGAAAAATGTCTCCTGTGGGAGGGACCTCATATTGCTGCAGGGAGAAGTTTCTCCCTTGCAGAGGAAGGAGCGGCAGAAACACCAGAGACCGGACTGGGCCTGATCACAGCCCCCATTCCCTGCCCCACCCTGTGCTGCTAGGGAGGAGGAAAGAGCAGAGCTCGGCCCGGGAAGAAAGGCTGCGAAAGGTGGAGTTAAGGTCCAGTTGTATTTATCATTGTCCTGCTCTGGTTCAATTGGTGAACTGGGGCTGGTTTTGTTTTAATTTAATTGATTTTGGTTCCCCAAATCACACGTGCAGGAAATTGGATCACTTATTGCCCCAAACCCAGGCCCTTCTCTGCCCACCTCAGCCCATCCTGGGGAGGATAATGATGAATTCATCCCCAGCAAACACCCTGCTCGTCCCCTGTTGAGCAACTAATTTCCAACATCTTTTGTCATGAGGAATACAACTCGTTTCAGATGAATCCCATTACTATGGAGTAACGCATACATATACATATGAATATAAACACATTAAATCTATAAAAAACGACTACGTGAATATAAAAAAACCCAGTCAAATCTTTAGGACTCCACACGTCATTATTTTACTTGCATACACTTCCCAGAGCATAATTTCTGCAGAGAGCGGTGGTTTGGCTGCCGACACGTCTCCTCCAGCTGCAGCGCCCTCACAGCCGCCTTAGGATGGAAAGGCTCCGGTCGCCTCCGCTCCTGCGGCCGGTGTCCAGGCGGGCGCTGCGGGGAGTCTCCGCAGCGGCAACGGCCTTTGGACGGGCAGCGCCGCAGGACGAATCCGAGCAGCGCCGAGGGGCAGCCGTCCCCGGGAGCCGTGTCCTCGGCCCGGGGCTCTGTGCCGTCGGCGTCCCAGGGGCTGGCCCCTCTCCCGAAGCCCGGCGGCTGCTCTCCCACCTTCCCACTGAGGAGCGGCCCTGCGAGGCCCAGCTCTCGCCATCCCCTGGCGGGCCCCGGCGGTGCCCGTCGCGGCTCTCCACCGACACGGGCCCGCTTCCCCGCACGGCCGCTGTGAACCGGGACGCCGCCGTTCCGCCGGGCCTAGGCCCCGGAAGACGCTCACCAAGCTCCGCCCGGGCCCAGCGGCCAGCCCCGTGGGGAGGCGGGACCCGACGTAGGGAGGAGGTACCTGGCGGGGAACGGCGGGGACCCGCCCCACCCCGGCCGCGTCGGGGCTCCGCCCACCCCGGCCCAGCTCCGCCTCCCGGGCCCGAGAGCCCCGCACTCCAGGCGAGATCGTCTCCTCCGCCGTAGTGCGAGCGGCGCTCTCTTTTGTCACGTGTGACGCGCCTCGCGGCCGCGATTGGCGGAGCGGAGGCGCGGGCGGGGGACGTTCGCGGCGGCCGCTTCCGGGCCGGCGACGCGGCCGCGGCCGGCAGGAAGGAGGATGAGCGGCACGCGGCGCAGGGAGGAGCTGCCGCACGCGCAGCAGCACGCGGTGGCTAACGGCGGCGCGGCCGGTCGCGGGTCCGTGTGGGGCAAAGCGCTGCGCAGCGACTCCGCCTGGCACGACAAGGTGGGGTCCGGCGGCGCGCTCGGGCCCGGGGGGCGGGGGGAGGGGGCGTCTCTGCCGTCGGCACCGCATCCCGTTGCGGGACGGTGGGGGGGGGGGGGCGCGCGAGCGGGGCCCCACCGGGGGCCCCCCCCCCCGGCCGCCCCGGCGCCGGGCCTTACAGCGCCGCCCCCCCCCCCCCGCGCCCGGGGC
>JAOXNV010024919.1:0-14202 GCA_028565915.1 Momotus momota
TTGTTCCTGTCTCTGTTGTACTGGGGAGCCCAGCACTGGACCCAGCACTCCAGGAGTGGCCTCGCTGGTGCTGAGCAGAGGAGAAGGACCACCCCCCTCCACCTGCTGTGGCACTCCTAATGCCTTCTTTGCTGCAAAGGGTACATTGCTGGCTCATGGTCAATCTCCAGAGCCTTTCCTGTCAAGCTACTTTCCAGCTAGGTGACCCCAGCACATCCTGGTGACTGGAGTTGTTCCTCCCCAGGGGCAGGAATTTGCACTTCTCGTTGAACTTCGTGAGGTTCCTGTTGGCCCATTTCTTCAGCTCTTTCTCCTGCTCTTATATAAAGCCTGGCCAAGGGTCCAGGAGCAGCCCTGGGTGCTCTTCTTGTTTCAGGTCTCCACCATGGGGATTATTCTCTCTTTTAGCCTGAACAAGAGATGTCTGTGCAGCCCAGGAAGGCATCCTCCAATCTCTAACCCAAGAGTGTAATTCTCCAGCACTGAGCTCCATCCTGATACCCCCAGAGCACCATGGCTCCTATTTCCATGTTCAATGACACAGGTTATAAGAATGTAAGAGAGGCAAAAGGGTATGGCAATAACCACTGAGAGAGGTTCTGCCCTGCCCTGTGGTCTCCAGGAAGAGCAAGAGAACTGCCCCATGGGAAGGGACAGGAGGTGGAGGTGCTGTGGCGCCTGAGCACAGAGGCTCCAGTACTGGAGTGTGGTAGAGCCATGTGGTGCTGGAGGTGGTGAAGCAGCTCATGCTCCAGCTGACTTGGGCTGAGCTTTGCACCACCGGGCCATGGAGTGAACAGTCAGACACTGGATGTTCTCCTGCTGCTGCTTATTTCCAGTTGGTGCCAAGCCAGCATGCACCGGCCCTTACCAGCACCCTGATGCAGCTGTCAGTCTCCTTGCCAAGCAGGCGGTGATCACTTTTAAACCATCAAACCTGCCTTTAAAGTTCTGCTGGCAGTGGGTGAAGGAGCACACCAGCCCGAGGCTCCCACTCCATCCCTGAGCGGGCAGAGGAGGAACCCAGCTATCATTTCCTTCCTGATAACACCACTGCAACTCCTGCTCAAGGCCAATCGAGCTTTGGCTTTGCAGAGCAAAGGCAGGCAGTGAACCAGTGAAAAACCCTTGTTAACAACACTCCCAGGACCAGTCCTACTGAGGGAATTCCAGTAGGCAGTGCAGTGGCCCTGAGCAGGAAGCAGGACCCTGCTGCTGGGGAGCCAGTACCTGGGCCCAAGTGCAGGGCTGTAACCAATAGCCAGCACAGCCAACCCCAAATCCAATTTTCCTTGCCAAAAATTCAGATTAAATATCAGAGTGTGGGCAAAGGGTGGAGGGAGCCCTGCCTGGGGCAGGTCAATGTCCTCAAAGACTGCCTGGGGTTTCCAGTATCCCCCTTCAGGCTCCTGTTGGCTGATTGTTTTTCAAATTTCTGAAGTTTAATGGTATTATCATGTCAATGGGTCTGGGTAGACTGCAGAACTGCTGGGGACTCAGCCTGCAGAAGTCCTTAGTGAGAGCAGGCAGGAGATGCCCCATAGCCCCTGCCCTGGCCTCTCACCCCACAAGGCTCCTAATTGCCCCTCAGCTGGGAGCTCCCTGGCTCCTTCTCCAGCCTGGGTTTGACCAGGATTTTAGGACTCCCAGATGCTGCACTCAAGCACCCAGTGGGACTGTTCCAAAGTTGCTTCCAGAATACCTGTCTCTGCAGCCCAGGGAGCATGGGAGGGCTTATGGTCCAGACCTGGACAGGTATTTGAGGGACCATTTCCCTGTTGTCTCAACTAGGCAAGAGACAAACACAGCCCTTTCAAAGGGTGGGAGCAAAAGCAGCCTGCTCAGGAAGACATTGCTGCTCGGGTGCCACGGTTGCCACAGACGCTGAGGGGATGGGCTGGCTCTGCAGTGTCACCATGAGCAGACTGGGCACCCGAGCAGGGAGCGGAGCAGGCAGGATGGATGCGCCCTGACTGGTAAAGGCCCTGGTCTGCAGGCAGGAGCAAGCCTAGTGTGAGAGGGCTCTCACTGGGATGGGGGACGCACTGCGTGCAGTGCAAACTTGCAGCGGGTAGGATTTGCACCCAGGGCTGGCCCCACAGCCCACCTGTGGTTCAACAGTCTGCAACACATTCGCATTAAAGGAACAATAGTAAGTTGAGGGTCCAGTTTTACTCAGGACACTGAAGATTTAGCAGCAACTAAACAAATGCTTTAAGGAATTCTCCCCTTTTTTTTTGTTATTTAATCCTTTATTGCACTATGAAACCTGCTTTGCACAGACCAAAAACCTACCATAAAATAAGGGGTTTTTTGCAGCCTTTCTCAATACCCAAGTGGATACTCATCTTTTTCCCTGCAAACAGAAAAGTGAGGATGGAGGGTAACGGTAGCATAGCCTGCAAAGGCGGTGGAGTTTGGGAGTGGAGAGCTGCCCCAAGGCCAACTCTTGTGCCAGGGATACCATCAAACATTTACTGTAAACAAGCTCTGCATGGAGAAAGACGGAGTAGAATCTGGTGACCCTCAGGGCTGTTGTGCCCCATGAGCATACAGGTCCCTGTGGGGGGGCACACACACGTGCTGTGCTTGGCTTGGCACAGATGAGCATGGACACCCCCAAGAGGGTAGATGGACACCCCAAGGAGGATATGTCCAAGAGAGGATGTCTCTCTGCTGGCACCCCTCTGGGCTGGCTGCTGGGCAGAGTCCTCTTGGCTTCCTGCAGCAGTACCACCTCCATTGCAGGAACTGGAAGAGATTAGACTGTTTCTCACCACATTGTCCAGACAGACCTGATGTATGGGGTGTGGCACCACTCTTTAGAGCAGCGCTTCTCTCTGTGGTTCCCACTGCTGAAGGACACCACCCCAGGGACACATCCCCTTCTGGGCTTGGCACTACTCACCTGCCTCTCCTGAGCGTCTGGCAGAGGGTGTGACCCAGCCCCACACCACAGAAGGACATAGAGCACACGGTAGGGAAATCCTATGGGAGCCACCTCCTGGACCAGCAGTGTGCATTTACTCTTCAGCAATTTCATCTCCAAAACTCAGAAGGTCACCTTGGGCTCTGCTATTGCAGTGGAGAGGAGCAAGGAAAGCCGTGGTAGCCCAGCAAGGCCTCCAAAGACCTTGCCCATTGGCAATGGGTAAGGCAAAGTTCCCACCTGGTTCCTCCTTGATCACCACCCTTGCTTTGAAACACGTTCCATTTTTTTGGGAGCGGTGATGTGCTGAGCTTCTGATTTCACATTTAGTAAGTCAAAAAGCCACTGGTGGTGCCTCAGGGTGGTCTGCAGTCCCTGGGGCTGTCACCCACACTTGCCCTCCCAGCTCCTGGCCCCAGGCCTGGCCCTACAACCAGTGCCTGCCTGCAGACACCGGTAACCCCTCAGTGCTGTTAGAGGATTCAGCCTTAACATGGCTGGGTTGAATGAGCTTTGGGGGTGCCCCTGAGTGGGTGCCCGTGAGTGGATGTCCCTGTGTGAGTGTCAGTAAGTGGGTGCCCCTGTGCGGGTGTCGCGCCGCGCGGCGGAGGGTTATCGCGGCGTTGCTGCAGCGGGGGCGGCGGATGCGTGGGCTCCCGCCCGCCGGGCACCGTGTCCGGGAACAGGGGCAGAGCCGGGGGTGCCGCCGCCAGGTATCGAGCCGGAGCTCGGCGGGGCGGGGGCTCGAGTTCCCCGCTGCCGCAACGGTGACAGCCGGGGGCGGGCAGGCCGGGGGCGGGGGGCCCGGCCGAGTTCCTGCCTCCTCGGGAACAAAGAGAACTCTGTCTCGGTATCTGTCACTGCCGCCCACCCAAAACTTTTCGCTGCGCCTCGGCCGCCCGCCCCGCCGCCGCAGGAGGGTCCCGCCGCATCCCCGGCACCGGAGCGGCGGCGCGACCCCGGCGCGGCCCATGCAAGGGCCGAGGCTGCGGCGACGGCGGCGGCGGCGGGCCGGGGGTAAGAGCGCAGCCGGGACAGGCGGCAAACATGGAGTCCCGGCCGGCGGCGGGCGGGCCGGGCCGGGCCGGGAGCGCGGGGAGGTGTGGAGCGGAGCGCGGCCTCGCCGCCTTTGTGCGGGCCGGGCCGGGCTGGGGCCGCCCCCGGCGTGAAAAGTTTGTGAGAGTCGCGGACGGGCGCGCTCGGGTGGGTTTTGTTCCCTTTCCGCGTCGTTTCTAACTTGGCCGGTGTTGTTTGTTTGGTCGTGGCTCGTTTTGGGTCGGTTCCTGCCGCTTGCGGGGCTGTGGGCTCTGGAGGCGGGGGCGAGTTTCCAGCTTCTCTTTCTTTCTCCTTCGCCTTCCCGGGCGGCGGCGAGGGGGTGCCGGGGCTCGCCGCTTCCCCGGCTTTGTGTCCGCGGCGGGCAGGGGCCCGGCCCCGCGCTACCTGTTGCGGCCGGAGGGGGGGCAGGGCCCGGCCCAGCGATCGAAGCCGAGCCGATCGGAGCCGAGCCGAGCTCCCGGCCCGTGACAGCAACAACGGGGCAGCCTCCGCCTCCAACCCCGATGCAAAATGACCTCGCGTGGTCGCTTCTCCCCGAAGCAACTCCGACTTCCAGCCCCGGGCTTTTTCTCCTGCTGAGATTTTAAAATTTATTTCTAATTCCCCCCCAATGCTTGATTTTTTTTTTTTTGTTGCCCGCCGCGAGCGGCTCCCCCCCCTAATCCCCTCCTGCTGCGCTGGGCTCAGCCTCGGCAGACTCCGCGGAGCCCCGGGGGCTCTGTTCAGGCGAACCGAAGTGCCTGGAGCGGGCTGTTGTCTCCGCCGGCGCCTGCAACTTCTCCCCCCAAATCGCGCCTTTGCCCCTGGATTATCAGCTCCCGTCCGGGCGAGGAAGGGGTGAGCCGTCTCCCACATTCGAGGAGGTGTGGGGTGTGAGGGTCCGTGGCTGCGTCCCCTCCAGTCCCCTGCCTGGGACGCCGCCTGATGTCTGCTCTTTGGTTTCCACCTTGCCAGGCTTTAGCCAGGAGAGGTCTGCGGGCAGCTCCACCATGTCGGATAGCGACCTCGGGGAGGACGACAGCGCCACATTCCCGGACCCCTCACAGTCCAGCAAGAGGAAGAGAAGGGGCAATCTCCCCAAGGAGTCCGTGAAGATTCTGCGGGACTGGCTCTATGAGCACCGCTTCAATGCCTACCCCTCAGAGCAGGAGAAGCTCAGCCTCTCTGGGCAGACCAGCCTCTCTGTGCTGCAGGTAGGAGCCAGTCCCCCACACTCTGGGGACGCCGTTAGGTCCTCTGCCATGGTGCCTGGGACAAGCTGGCCCAGGAGAATCCCACCGAAGATCTCAAAAGACCTTGGAACCACTTCCCTCTGAAGGGCAGCGAGGAAGCAAGGGAGGGGATGTGGGAAAGCAAAGCCATTTGCATGTGGGCATCCTCTTTTTGGGAGAGGTCTGGGCCCCAGGGACTGCTTTTATGACAGTTCTGGAGCAGAGATTTTTGGCTGGCCAGAAGATGGAGGGGTTGGGATGGGGACAAAGTAAGCAATACCCTCTTGTTAGTAAAAGCCACTGGTGGGAGGGTTTCAGAGGGGTGCAACTTTGTCCTGTTCTCCTAGGCACACTCCAGCAAAAGGGTTACCACCCCTCTGCATACAGAACTGGGCATGGGACAACGAACCTAGGAGAAGGGCTGGAGTGGGCTTTGACCCCAGGTGTGCCATTAGCAGTACTAAGTACTGACTGGCCCACCTGGCCCCAGTTACACCAGTTGCATTAAGCGGAATGGAGTGCAGCTGAGGATTGGTGGGCAGGACTCCTGGTTGTGGGCTGATGTTCTCCATGTGGTGCTGTGATGGGTGCCCCCATCGAGGAGTCCAACTTGCAGCGGGGTTGAGCAGTTTTTTTCCTTCCAGCTTTGGCCTTCACCCTGCCTGTTGTGAGGGTGGCAGGGAGAACCTGCCTGCTGCTGCCTGGCCCTTTGATCCATGCCGAGGCCAGAAACCTCTATGTAGGGGGCTCCTGTGTGCCCATGTCCCTGCTCTCCTAGCCTGGCAGGGTGGAAGATGAATGGGGGCCTTGCTCTGTTCTCTGGTTCTTGTGTACAGTGGGCTGGGAAACAGTTCTTGTGTGCAGGGCAGCAGCTTTGCACCTGAGCTCCTCTCCTTGATGTTTCCTCTGTGCTTCTGGCTCCTCTTCTTGCAGCTCAGTGCAGTCTTGGCCAGCCGTCTGGCCTCGGCCTAGACACCAGTTTGTGGGCAGTGGCTGCCTGGTTTTCCTCTTACTGGCTGGCAAGGCAAACTTTTTCATTTTAATGTATTCCTTTAAATGCTGGCCATGCAACAGTCCAGGCAGCTGCTTCGAGGCTGGTCCTGGGAGGGCTGGAGTCAGAATGGTGTGGGGAGCGGCCGTGAGTTTGGGACTGTGGGAGTCTGGGCTTGTCCTGGACCAGGGTGCTTGGCACGTGGGGATTACACCAAGGCTTGTAGCAGTGGGACAGGAGGTGCCGGGCTGTCTGTGCCCTGAGCTTTGGAACCAAGGAGGCTTTTGGCAGGCGTGTGGTCTTGCGTGGAGGTGTAGCCTTGCTGTGTGCTAGCTGCTGTCTGCCTCAGGGCACCCCCTGCAGCCAGTGTGTGCCTGGTGAGGAGTTTGCCTCTCTACCTCTCCAGACAGGGAGTCCTAACCTGGTAGCACTTCCCAAGGGATTTCTGCCAGCCTGAGGTGACACAATAGGGCATCGTGGGGTCTGCTGCGTCTGACGAGGAGAAGCCTATTGGGGTAGAAGTGTGGGACGCCCCACAGCAAGGCTGGAGTGGCCGCTGGGTTCCATCTATCAGCGCTGGTCTGATGCCCGCAGGAGCCACTCGCGCACAGGGCTCTGCTGCAGCCACCGGTTCTTTATTTGTGCAGCCCCCTGCACGGCCCACCAGCCTGGGAAGCTGGAGCCAGGTGCTGGTGACCAGAGATCTCAGCAGCGCAGCAGTGCCAGGTCTCCAGGGGGAGTGGGAAGCTATGTGTCTGCCTTGCAGCAAGTCTGGAGGTCAGCAAGCAGTGCCTGCTTCTGGCGAGGCTTCCCGGGCAACAGCTGGGTTCCAGTCCTGTGCCCTCTAATGGGGATGGGCTTTTCCTCCCTGCAGAGGGGATGCTGCTCTCGTGGTGGTGGTGGTGGGAACAGATGCTGCCCAAAGTGACAGTCCAGTGTGTACTGGTGGTGGGGCTAATGGCTATTTTGTGTTGTTTTTTTATAAAAAAACCCAAACAACAAACAAGCTGCTTGTTTCAAAGTTACCTCTCCTGTGAGGACAGGCTGAGAGAGTTGGGCTTTGTCAGCCTGGAGAAGAGAAGGCTCCGAGGAGACCTTCTTGCTGTCTACCAGTACCTGAAGGGAGCCTACAGAGGGCCGATGGGAGACTTTTTACAAAGGCCTGTAACGATAGGACGAGGTGTAATGGCATCAAAGTGGAAGAAGGTAGATTTAGATTGGAAATTAAGAAGTTCTTCACCCTGAGGGTGGTGAGGCATGGGCACAGGTTGCCCAGGGAAGCTGTGGATGCTCCATTCCTGGAAGTGTTCAAGACCAAGTTGGACAGGGATTTGAGCAACTCGGTCTGTTGCGAGCCGTCCCTGCCCATGGTGCCCATGATCTTTAAGGTCCCTTCCAACCCAAATCATTCTATGAGCCCCAAAGCACCCAGGTGGGTGATGCCGTGTGGTGTCACTGGTGGTCGTGTGTGCCTGTCTCTGTTCCATGTTCTCCAGATGGAACTGAGTGCTGGAAGAAGTGTGGCAGGGGTTACTGGCAGAATTTTGGTGGGCTTCTCGGCTTGGTGGAATTGCTTGGGCTTTTTGTTGGGAGTCCAGCTGTCTGATTGGGGAATATAGCAGTCGATGGCCATGGAATTGCAAGACCATGTCAAGGGGACTCGGCTAAGGCTTGCAAGGGAGAGTGTCTGGAAGAGAAAAAGGGATGAGACTGGTGTCTCTGTCAAATGCCAAATACTGTCTCAGTTGTCCTCTTTTTGTCTTTGAGATCTTGCTGCGATTGAAATTGCGGTAAGTTTTCTCTCCCTGGGGGAAATATTTCACATAGCTGTTGATTTAACAAAGATTGGTTATTTCTTTTCCCTGATATAGTCTCTTCTAATTGTTTTCTAGGAAAAAAAGCAGTTATTTTAATGCAATGTTTTATATAAAGATGCTGAAATAATGCACAGCTGAGACAACATGTGGCCACTGCATTTCTGAAGGGTTTCCAGAGGTGTAGCTGCAGAGTTCTGCCTCTTTGGTGTGCAGATGTTTGGAAGCTGGCTGTGACCTCACTGGTTGGCAAGAGGCATCGGAAGTTGTGGATGTGCTGCCGCAGTCCCTGCCGCCCCTTTGGCAGATGGGGCTGTAGCTCTGCAAGCTGATGGTTTTTAGGGTTTTTCATCCATGCTGCTGTCCTGCTTTCTGTCTGCCCCGGGCAGCCTCAGTGTTCCTGGTCAGGGCGGCACCGTGTTGGCACCGGTCTTAGCATGGTTGGGCTTGCTGGCCTCTGGGGCAGGTTGCCTGGAGAACTTCCCTCAGCCCAGGGACCTTGCTGGAAGCCGTTGGGCTCAGAGCTGGCTCTGTACAAAGCCACAGCCTCTGGCCGGAGGACGGCAGGAGCTCTCGGCAGGGTGCCGGGAGCTGCACCCTGTTTTACCTGCATGTGGTTGGGCACGGTCAGTTGGTGAGGCCCACGGGCTGTGGTGGGGCAACTGCACCGAGCCTGTTCTTCTCCGGGGTGCGGGCAGCTCTCCTTGACACCACTGCAGCTCCAGTGGCTCTGGGCGGCCCTGCTGTGTCTCGTGGGGTGGCTCGGCCCCCGAGTCGCCCAGGTTCTTTGCTCAGTGTGCTGGCGTGCTGAGTGGGTAGCGGCAGTGCCGGGGTGGGGGGGGCTGGCGCTCATGCACTGCCCCTGCCTGGGTGGGCTGACAGGGCTGATAGGGGGTGTCGCACCTCAGGCAGCTGGGACGGGGGTGCAGGGAGGAAGGGGCCACCCCAAGCAGGCAGTGCCAGGCAGGAAGCAGTTGATGTTGGGGTTTCCGTGGGTGGCTGGGCACCCCCTGTCAGAAATAGCCCTGCCTCTCCAGAGCCCCACGGGAAGGAGATGGGCTGGGGGATACACATGTGGCCGCTAGGGTGTGTGGGAGCTGCTCGCTGAGTCTGGGGGGGCTTCTGCTGGCTCAGCGTGGGGCTGCTGCCGTGCAGCTGGTGCCGCAGACACGTGGCAGCCCTGGGCTGACAGGGGTGCGCCCCTCTCTCCTCCCAGATCTGCAACTGGTTCATCAACGCCAGGAGGCGGCTGCTCCCCGACATGCTGCGCAAGGATGGGAAGGACCCCAACCAGTTCACCATCTCCCGCCGAGGGGGCAAAGCTGGTGATGTGGCCCTGCCGCGGGGGACCGCTCCCAGCTCTGGGGTGCTGATGGTACCTCCTGTGACGGCCGTGGGGCCCTCTAAGGTGCTGTCGATGTCCGTGTGCCCACAGGTACTGTGCCACCCTGCCCAGGCGCTGGGCGGTAACCTGACGGTGGTGAGTGCCCCCAGCCCTGAGTGGGAGAAGGCCCCTGGCCCACAGCGAGCAGAGCCAGACCCTGCCCCCAAAGCGCCGCTGGGTGCCGCTGGCAGCACCATTGCCTTGCTGGCCCGGGCCGAGGCAGCCAGCCCCACCAGCGGACTCTTCAATACACCACCCCCCACGCCCCCCGAGCTCTTTGGCGATGACTTCAGCAGCTTCCAGCTGCTGGTGGAGGTGGCTCTGCAGAAGGCGGCTGAGCTGGAGTCACAGCGGCAGGGCAGGCAGCTGCCCCTCTTGCCCCAGATTGAGTCCCCAGCGGCCTCTGTCTCCAAATAACCCCTTGTGCCAGGTCCCGCAGAACGTCCTTACTCGAGGAGTGTCTCGGCCTCATGCCACCCATCTCCCTGCACCCTGACCAGCTCATCTCAGAAGCGGACTCCTGCCGTTGGGGGGCTCTGGTCTCTGTCAGCCAAGAAGGGAGAGAAGGATTGTCCCATCGCTACATCATCTGGCTGGGGAGATGTACCCTGCTCACTGCCCTTGCTGCTGAGGATGGTGCCCTGGGTGCACGGGAGGATGCGGCCGCTGCAATCTGGCCGTTGTGAAAAGACCATTACAGCTTTAGTGACCTCTCCTTGCCTTGACTGACGGCTGTTGTGGAGCTCCCCTCGGAAAACCTGCTGACTTCTTTTTCTCCCTCCTGTAGATAAGGGTCCAGTCAGCACTGTTTCTTCAGGGGGAGAAAGAGAAATTTTTTTTTTTTTTTTTTTTTTTGTTAGTTGATGTGTTTTAAGGACTATGGATGAAAAGCTTTTTCTCCCAAGTCCCTGATCTCTCCCCTTAATCCTTCCTCCCCCCCACTCCCCTTTTGTTTGTAGAGGGCCTTGTGGTACCTTGTGCTGGCCAGGAGCCCTGCCTTGCCCAGAGAAGGGCGAAAGACAGACGAACTGGAAACTTGAAGTCTGTGGCATTTTTTTGACACAGAAGACACAGGACCCTCTTTTTCTGCTTTAGAGTGTTACAGATGCTGCCAGTAGACATCTCAATGGTGCTGTTTGGCAATTTTTTTGCTGAAACATTTTCCCTTTAATCGTGATTTATGATTTTTTTTTTTTTTTTTTAATTCTGTAAGCATTTCCAGAACTTCCCCGTGTTTCTCTTGAGTTCCTGCTGAGTATGTGTACATTGTGTCCTGGAACAGAGAGCACATGGCAGAGCCTGTGAGATACTGACAGCAGGTGGCTGCTGCTGGGGGTGGGTGCAAAGCTGAGACTGTGAAATTTTGTATCCAACCTCTTCACTTTTTTTTTTTTACAAAAAAAAAAGAAAAAAAACAAACCAAAAAAACCAAAACCAAACCAAAACGTTGAAAAGAGGAGTCTTGCGGTCACGGGCACGTGTGTTTCTCTGCAAGTGCAGCGCTCAGCCCGCACACCCCACGGCCCGCCAATTCCAGCCTCTCATCAGCCGCAGTGCCCCGGGAAGGCGGGAGGGAGCGGATCCTGCGCTCCCCTCTCGCTCCTGCTGCGGGGCTGAGCGCGGCTGTGCGGTGCTGGTGACCTCTAGTGACGAGCCGGTGCCTGCTGGAGCCCGGCCTGGGGCGGGGGTTGGGCTCAGGGCCGCTTCCTGGCTGGGCTGGAGCCTGGGTGCTGGTCCTGGGACTGAGATTTGCTGTTTCATTGTAAAACGTAAACTAAATAGCGAGACGTACACGCCTATGTTATCTACCCTGAGAAACACTAATGCTAGGTAATTAGCCTGACGGTTAAGCTGCATGACTAGAGCTAATAATGTCCCCAGGCTCTGGCGCTGCGGTGGTTGAAGCCAGCGGTGCGGGGGCAGCACTGCGGGGTGATGGGGCCTGGAAGGCAAAGCACTGAGTTTGGGGACTCCCCACCCCCATTTCCGTCAGGCAGAAGGTGACGGGGAGAGACGTCCCTGAGTGCTGGGGGGCGCTGCAGGAGGAGTTACCAAGGGAGTGCGGTGTGGGCCGGGTGCGGCTCTGCAGCGCGGGGATGGTTCAAGCTCTGGCACTGCTCTGGTGGGCAGAGGGCCCCCCTTCCCCCACCTATTCATCGTGTGGCTGCACTGGACACATCCCCTTCCTCATCCGCCCCCCGCGCCATTTTACGGCCGGCCTTTGCCTTCTTGCTGCCTTCTGGGAAAAGCCCTGAATTTTAGGACTCCCTTATTTCTAGGTGCTCCTGCTTCCTCACCCCCCTGCGGTTCTGTTGCCTCTCCCGGGAGAGGGAGAGGCTTTTCAGTCTCCCTTATTTTGTCGTAGTCAAACCAAAGTGGCTCCCTCCCACAGGGCAGGAGCACTTAGAGCTGAACCTGTGCCACGGACCAGAGAGTGGGAAGGACAGGGATTATTGGAATTTGTGGAGCAAAAAAACTACTGTAAATATCTTTTGTTTGTTCTTCTGTTGTCAAATAAAAGTTTTTTTAGTTTTAGTGGTTGGTTTTGGTTTTTGTTATTTTTTTTTAAATATGAGCTGTGTGTGAGACTGGACTATTTCACTTGTGGGTGGCTCACTTGCTCCTCTCTCAGCTGAAGCAGCTTAAGAGGGCTAAGGAGCATTGCTGGTTGCGGCCCAGGCCTGCACCCACTCCACTGTCCTTCATCTGGCTTACACGCTGGCTTCCCACAGCATTCGATCCTGCTGTCAGGAAGTGCTGGGCAGCACCCGAGGGTGGATGTGTTTCCATCTTCTGGGCCAGCATCGAGAAAGAGACAGCATCGTTGCTTACCCTTCGGCAGAGAAGAAAGGACCTTAGTGGGGCTCTGCTGCTTGGCCTCCTGGATCATGAACCCTGTGAGGTGGGCTGGGGTGTCCCACCCTCCCCGCCCCAGCACTGGGCAGGGGCTTGTGCTCAGAGTCAGGAAGATGGGCTGGAGCATTATGAGGCGGGGAGGCTGGAGCCAGGACTCTGCCAGGGTAGCAGCAGCAGGAGGTCATGGCTGAGTAAAACACAGCCAGTGGCCCCCAGGTCTGCCTGACTATCCTGCAGCTTCAAGTGCACCACAGCGCTCCTGAGCTGCCCAAAGGTGCCTTTGCCCTGGCCAGGCCCTGGGGACTCTCAGGCAGGTCAGGCACAGCTTCAGGGACCTGCTCTTGCCACTGTGTGGAAGGGGCCACTGTGGCCCAGCAGGGCTCAGGCTCACCCTGTCTGGGGGTGATGAGCAGGTATCGCCCCGGTGCAAGGGAGCCCTGGCCCTCCAGCACAGCACCAAGCGACATCACTTCAGGGTGGAGCATGGCTCCCCCCGGCCCTTTCACCCCCCCCAGGCCAGCAGCTGGGACATGTGATCGTGGGAAGGGTCCTGCTGCCTGACACCACCAGCTCTGTGCTCTTCCCTGGGCCCTCTGAGACCTTGCATTGAGCACAGAAAGACCTCGTTAACACCAGTCCAAAAATAGCCACGTGGGGCCAAGGCCTTGGAAGCCCATCCCTGGGAAGTGCATCCCCCATTGCTGAGAAGGCAGTACAGGATTGATGCTGTGCTCCAAACCAGTGCACATGGAACATGAAGTGATCGATTGGTGAGGGTCTCCGAACTGCCCGAGACATGTGGTCAGCAGCAGCGCAAACCATCCTCCTACTTCGTGCTGTGCTCCTTACCCGAGCAAGGCAGAGAGACGCTGCCCTGGCGCTGCTGCTCACGGGACACAGCAGCCTGGCTCCCCGGGCTCCCCGGTTTGTGTGCTGCCTGAGGCACCAGAGGAGTGATGTGAAGTGTGCTGAGCTGGTGTCGCAGGGGTCCCACAGGCAGCCGGCCAGCACGCACGGCACTCACAGGGAGCTCAGTGCCAGCCGGGGAGAAATGGAGGGGGAACGGCAGCGGCTCCCATTATACGGGGACATCTCACCCGCTGCAGCCCACGGGCCAGGGCACAAACCCGCGCAAAGAACCACTGCGGGCACGTGGGGCTGCCTGCCCAGCTGGGGGGATGCCCAGGCCATGGGGCAGGCTCAGCACAGTGCGTTCGCCGCCACCGCCGAAGGAGAGCTACGGAGGCAGAACTGTTAGAAGCTCGGCTCGGCTCGGCCCCTCCGATCCAGTCCGATCCGACCCGACCCCGCCCGGCCTCACATCGCCCCGGGGCCACGGGCCGGGCCTGCGGGGCCTATGGACCCCCGCCTACTGCCGCCACCAGAAGTCCCACCCTCTTCCAGCAGTTTCAGCGGCCATTCGCCGTAGGATCCGCACGGTCTGCCGTGATTGGCCGGCAGGACCGAGCACCCCGTTTACCAGCTTACCCGGAAGTACATTAGAGGCTGAAGGTCCCCTCCCCTCGTGGGTGCAGGGGGCGGCCATTTTATTTCACCCACCATTTTAGGGAAGGGAGCAGCCATTTTGTTAAACGTCACGCAGCGCCGTGGTTGGCTGACAGCCGCTTCTGGACACCATCCTACCCCCGTATTCGCAGGCAGCCCTGGGATTGACTGCCCGCTGCCTTCGGCCCCCAAGATAAAAATAGCAGCTATGAACTGGCATGCATTTGTACACAAGGTATTTATATATAGTATTATTTATGTAAGAGTGTGTGTAAATACAGGCAAAACCCTATTTTTCAGATGTATACTTCTATATTTCTGTACCTATGCACATCTTCTAATATATATGAACAGGTATAAACCCGTGGCGATTAAATATAAACTGCCATGAAACCACAGGTACCAAACAGATACGGAGCAGAGAATGTACTGCCACGGAAAAGGCGGGGTGGTGG
>JAOXNV010024920.1:0-14201 GCA_028565915.1 Momotus momota
CGGTTCTCCTGTCGTCTGTGACATCCCCGTCGCAGCATTTCGTTCGTCAGACCAGTTGTACAACCCTACAGAGGTGTCGGCGCGGGGCATAACCTCAGCGCCAGTGTTCAGGAGTGTTCAGGCGGCTGTTTTCCATATCCCAGCCAAAACAAATCAGTCGACTGTGAATGGGGCCTTTGGGCCATCGGGAAGCAAAGCCGCCAGGCGAGTAAAAATCGGATGAGGGATGGAGATATTTTGGCAGCTTCACTGGCACAGAATCGAACATGCCGTGCTCCCTGGCAGCATGTAGTTGGCATGAGACAGTCGTTCGCCAGTCACCTTAACGTGAAGGTCTCAAAACCAGTGACTCCCCACTGCTCTGGCGCATCCTGTGGTCGTTTCGAGTTTTAGTCACAGACACCGACAGCATCCTGGTGTACCAGAGTAGTTTTCCTCCAGATCTGCACAATTTTTGTCGATTTAGAACAATCCTGACACTTCAGAGCAATCGGCACACTTCAGTAAGGACAGCTGTGGAGTTAAGTGGTGCACCGGCAGTAACCCGAAGACAGTACACGCGTTCCTGCACAGAACCTGACGCATCCGTGCATGCCTGTGTCATTTCGTCTACGAACTCCCGGTAAGGCCCCTTTTTCAGCGGCCGCGGCAATCTCTGAACATGGCCGGCTGTGTGAGGCTTCAGAGTGTCACAAATACCTGCAGAAGCCGTGGTCGTAATCCGACCAAGCCCAAGGTCGTCAATGTCTGAACAGGTTTACGCTGAGATAAAGTGGATCCTTCCTCTGCCGTCAATAGCACTGATGTGTAGTGCCGAGGAATTCACAATCCCTCCGTCTTCTGCAGCGCCGGCTTCGGTGCCATTTGTTAAGGTCCTTGCACGAGTGTAGTGCTGAAGCCACGTTCTCGACATGCAGGTCGATCGCCAAAGCTGAAGAACAGACGCAGTCAGATAGAAGTGACTCACGGGTGGAAGAAGCAGCTCATGACTGTGATTCTCCCGGTGAGGCGGGCGGGTCTACACGCGCAGACCTAGGACACAAGGGCAGCTGAGCCAGACACAGGGGCGTCACGTGCCGAGGAGGCGGCAGTGGAAGCAGAGCGAAAATACAGCCGCTTGTTGCACGACGGGGGAAATGATACTGTGTTGGTGTACGAGAGGTAGTGCTCGTTTAACACGCAGGCCACCAGTGAGGTTTGTAAAAGATAACGGCGTGTGGACAGGGCGATGACTGGATGACAGCGTGAAGGAAAGGGGACTTCAAGGGTAGTGGGGATGGGAGAACGTTATTTCTAGGGCGACTCAGACTGGGCCGTTGGTGGAGCAGGCAGTAAGCGGCGAGAGTCCAAAATCAGGCACGACACCTCTGGCATTGAGTTGAGACATGTGTAACGTAGAAACACCCCTTGTCGTAGGGAGGAGAGTGGGCAATATGTGCGCGACGTGCGTTCTTCTCCTTGGCATCCCAAATCCCCGGGATGGCAGGGCCCAACTATTGCGTGAAAACAGGCTGAGAAAGCGAGTTAGAGCCACCCTCGTATTTGGTAGATCCTCTGCGTTTTCCTGACTTGATTCGGTTCTGACATTCCAGGGCGTCGAGCGGTGACCTGCACGTAGAAGATGATGTAGACGTGTTGTGACCTGCTCGTTTGCAGTAGACGTTGGGGAGTGCTGTCTCGTGCGAGTTCCACGGTTCTAAACAGAGGGCGACTCTAAACCCGGGAGTTTGTCGAGTCGGTAGGAGCGAAATTCGTCAAACGCGACCTTCATTGTGTCTCCCTCATGACGGTACGCTGTGCCGGATAAAGAGAGACGAAATGGAACCTTCAGCGTCGACACTGGCAGCGCAGCATCAGCTGAATTCGCGAAACTGCTCAACGTTGAGTAGTTGCGTTGGTTTCTGGGGAGCCAAAGAGGTTTCGAACACGGTTGTTTTCTTCTTTGCGGTGCTGTAGGGTCAGGGTGTGGCGCTGAATGTGGTTTAGATGAATACGATGTTTCCATGGACTCGAGGGTAGACCCAGGTGTACCGGTTCGTAGCGTGACAGTATTTGGGAAGTAGATTCTTTTGTGAGCTCTCAAAACGTTGTGGGGAATGCTGCAGCCGGTACACAAGCGGGACTGTGAAGAACCGGAACGATGAAACAGCTACCTGACGCGAATTTTGCAGGCCTTGAGGGCATGAAATTTGCGCTGTCTGCTGTCTATACATTTTGCCAGCGAGAACATGCTTGAAGGTGGTGTTAACACGAAGGTATCAATTTATGTGGCTGCCCGCAATTCGGGCACCTTACGGTTTCCGATCGAGCTATCTGCAGTATGAGAAATAGTAATCTTGATGTGGAAGACCTTACCTCTGAACAGGCTGACTGAGCGATTTGTCGGGCTGATTTCTTGTCTGATAAGTTGCCTTTGAGTGAAGGGTACTTTCTCCGCCTACTTGTTTTCCGTGAGACAATACCCTTGTTGCAGCACTACTTTGTCCAGCACTACTCTACAATAGTACAAATCTGTCGGCGAGACATACTACCTCGTTTTGAATGTTCAACCAGTTGTTGCCCATATCGCGCTCAAAATTAATTAGTCGACTGTGACCGGTTTCTTTGCGCTGTCCAGAAGGAAGACAGTCTGATACGCAAAAGTGTTCTGGGGGATGAATTTATTTGAGGAGCATCAGAGCGTCAGACACGCAAAATGAAACATGCTGTGTTCCTAGGCAGGATTCAGTTGGCACAGGGCAGTCGTTTCGAATCATGGAAATTCGAACGTCTCCACATCTGTAGTTTTCCACTGGTCGCCACACACCCTGTCGCCGCCCCGACGTCTTGCCAATCTTGAGAGGACAGGGCGAGCAGGGCTCTGGTGTACAGGGAAATCCGGAACCACAATTTTTTTTTTTCTGGTGAACCAGAGCGGTTCGAGCGCCCCGCATTTCTTGATTTAGAATTATCTGGAAACATAGAAAAAAATGTCCCCAAGATTGGTTGAACCTGAAGGATCCGTTTGCGACTGTGACCCTTGGTCTCTTTTGACACGACCCGTCTGCAGCGTATCCGGCTCTCGATCCCTCTGCAGGATCAAGGGCAACGTGCAGATGCTGCATTCGTACTCCAAATGAGCCAACCTCGTCTGCACCTGAATACGTTGAGCTGGAAGAAAAGGTATCCAACTTCTGCCGTTGGCAGTGCTGCAGTGTAGCGGTGAAAAAGCCGACAAGTTTAAGGCCACATTTCGCCCACGGGTGCCCTCTCTGGGTTTTCAGAATGGCACGTTTTTTGCAGAAGTGCCGGCGTCGCTCTCGTGTACGTGCTCTGCACAGAGCTAGATGCTGCAGCAACGTTTCCGACAGCCAGGAGCGTCGCAAACCCCGACGAACAAACGCATTCCCTTTAACAAGTCTCATGTTTCTGATCGATGGAGCAACTTACATTGAAGCCGCCCCGATGGGGCGTGCGCATCCTCGTGTATCTGGGACACAAGCACAGGTGGACCCAATACAGAGACACCACGCGCCGAGCACGCGGCAGACGGAGCAGAAGGAATACACAGCGCTCAGCTGTACGAACTTGTGTATCTTACTGTCTATGCCTTAGCACGATCTTTGGCGGACAACAACAGGGAGAGATATTTTTCCAATTTCAATACCTGTTCGAATTGAGACGCTGCTGAAATTCCGACAACAGTACACGGCCTACAAGACATTGAGCTGAGAAAACATCAGTGTTAATCTTTTTGGTTGAAGCGCTGACTCAACGTCGAGTAGAGGGCATGGAACTGAATATCCATATCTTCCTCCGCTGTGATTAGCTCATCAAACATTCCGTTCGAATTTTGTCGCGAAGGGCGCAACAGGCTTTACTAAGCGAAATCAGTCAGGCGGTTTGAGTTCCTGGCCAACAGAAGTTTCCTCCTCGTGTGAAACGAGTTTACACCTTCGAGTCGAAGCCTCATGGAGAACTAGAGGGGGCCGAATAACGCAAAGGACTTGCTAGCGCGGGCTTCTGCCAAAGAACGGGTCACGCGTTCAACTCGTCGCGACATGCGACAGTCGCTCAGGAGTGTTTGCAGTGCGAGCATTTCCGCACTTTGGGCTGGTCACAGCTTCCAAACTTTCTATGGCGCCGTGGTGCGCTTTCCTGGGAGTATACGGGTTTGGAGAACATGTCATCCAGAATTTGTGCATGGCATTGCACACGGTTTCAGTGGTCTCCAACGCCCTAACATCTCCCGCTTTTCCTTTATCCGTCAAAATGAAGATGTGACCCTTCATGCAGGCGTGCCTGAAGGCATATCGCCCGTCTCAGGTCGCGTGATCCTGTTGTGTATATGACCCTTCGTCGATGCCTTCCTGTGACCGACATTCTACGGGCCCTGTTGGAAAGGGTTACTCCGCATCCTGTCGCACTATGCGTCCACCAGTAGCGTACTGGCCACGTCTGACTCTTCCAAATGGACTTTCCACACAGCTACACCGCAGAGGTCTATGCGTCACAAAGTGTGTCACCCTGGATTACTCTTCTGTCATGGTAAATAGCTGGAAATAACTGCTGAATAAGTTTCAAGTAGAAGGGTGATGCCCACCGCCCGTGCATGGAGGCAGGGCATTCAGGCTTCCCACTTCGGAAAAGCTTCTAAAGTCCTGCTTTATGTACATGCGGCACTGCCGTCTTCAGCACTCACCGAATGGACGACAATGTTGCACTTATGCAGTCGCCTGTATATTTCTTATTGACACATAGGGGGAGCCGCTTTGTTAGCTGGAAAAGGCTCTGCATTGGATCTTCGAAACTTCACTGTTGGGGTTTTCTGTAGCACCCACAAGCGGCGGCGCGAACAGGACTCGCGTGAGAATAGAGTTAATCCATAGCCACCACACTCGAGCCGCCGGCATAAGCATCTTTCCGAATTGTCGCGCAGGTGTATAAATCACGCACGACAACTGACGGTAGGCTGCGCGGACATGAACGTGCACAAACACTGTCTCATTCAAGCAGGGGATGTGCGCAATCATGGGGCAAAGAAATGCATTGGGCTGCAGAGGGGAAACGGTAACATTGTGGCGGTGCAGAGCAGTGCCCGCTGCACCGCTGCAGATTTGAAAAGGTGTATGAACAGGGGACTGCTGCGTGTAAACTGTCTGCGGTATCAACTTGAGTGCTTTTCGTTAACGGCTACTCAAGGCTGGCTTGCATTCAGTCCTGTACGAGAGGTGTGCACGGGCCCCGTTGAGCTCGCTCGGTACTGTTCGCTGTACCTGGTGTTTCTCAGACAGCTGGTCTCTAAAATCGCCAGGCCACAATTCTATCGCCTCAGCTACATATGTTAAGTCCGAGAACTGATATGCAGGTCTTGCAAGCTGCATTTTTAATACAGCTGAGTCACTGCGCAACAGATTGAGAAAAACCTAGAATTTGTGCCGGGGAAAACTCAACTTGCTCAATGGGCGGCCCCAGGGAGAAAAAAAAAATCCCGATGCCTTGGGTAGCCGGGTCGACGAAGTGCAACGGTGCCATGTCGGAAGTTCTCTGTGCACCCAAGCGCAGGACGAATAACTGAGGGATCTTGTACGGCTGAGCGGCTGACACACTACTCGTGCACACCGCAATTTTTCAGTGCAGAGGGTGCCCCACTGAGTCAAAATCGATTAAAAGCGTTGTCTGAAGCTGAAAATTTTGTTCAGCTTCTTGATGTGAGGACACCGTGACGCCACAACGTAATGGTGATTTAACGTCGTTTCTTCTTTCAGATGTTTCGACCCTCTAGGTGGACACTGAGTTTTGATATTCTCTGTTAATATTGCAGCGGAGGTTCCTGCATGACGGTTACAGTTCTACGGCGAACTGTTGGTGTACAGGGATTCAACGCACACTGGAGATACTAGGTTCTGCAGCGTGATAATTAATTTAGGGAAGTCAAGATATTCAACTGGACAGCAACAATGGAGAGACGAAACTGTGCGAAGTTTCGCTCGTTTCACATAAAGGGCAACCAAGTACATAATAGCAACTCCGAGGGACAGTCTGTCTCTTGTACGTATTGTGCTGTTGCTTTGCACAGACTTTTGGCGTCAACGGTATCAGCAAGAATACACTTGAATGCATGTCCCGGAAGGCAGTCAGTGCCCCAAGTCTTGCGCTAAAAGTGAAGTTTTAACGCGCTATTCCTTAACAGGACGCTTTGCTTCTTAGATCGTGGGCTCACCCTATTAAAGACAGTACATTTGTTCGGACACACAATCGCAGGAGTTAACTTTTGAGACCGCGTCCGCCTACGGAGCGGGATGGTACGCTGTGGCGCGCTTAGAAACGAGTGCTTGCAGAGCTCATATCACATTCTTCGCAAACGCGGCGGAACACATTCTCGCCTGGCGGACCTGCTGGTGTCCCCATATGCCAGGAACTTCAGTTTAGATGGGGAGTGCAATCGTATGGTCTGCAACGGGCGCTGGCGCAAGGAGAGGAGAACATGGTGTCAAGAGCGTATATTGGTGGAATGCAGGTGCCAGAGCTACCCAGCTGATGACTCAGTTCCTCGTTGTGGGCGGCTCACTGTTTGTAAGCGGTCTTCATTCCCTTCAGGAGAAGAAAAAAGATGTGCTGCGCCATACTCAGCTCGACACCGTCTTATGCAATGTAGCAGGGGAGACTGCACGAGGGAAAAAAGGCATTTGCTTCTAACGACGTGTGACAATGGAAAAAGAATTTCAGTTCGTGTGAATTTCAGTGCGCGTGATTAGGTTGTCCAAGCGCTATGCTACCTGCAGTGGTCCCCTAGAAACGAGTCGCATCGATTCACCTTCGATAGATTGTAAAGGTAGTTTCCCGCTTGAGACTCACTCGAACGTGCAGCGCTGCCACGATAATGAGTAGTAGATGGGCTTCAACTGGCGGTACATCCTGGCTGGCTCCCTTCAACAACGCAAAACTGTCGACACGCAAGAAGGTGTACTTATCGACTACACTTCAACTTGGAAATCGCGATGTTAATGATGGACGGGGGCGAATACAAGGATGCACAACCCACAAGTACCGTCGTGGATGTGTTGAGGCACAAGGGGATAGGCAGCAGCGCTGAAAGGAACAAATCGATATTTTTGCTTCGCACTTTCCCACCGGAGGGTCAGTAGAGCACTCAAGCGTTTTTCTAGCGTCATTCAATGCAAGTGTCATACCCAAGCTGTCGACCTGCAGTAGTGGCTGGCTTGTTGCGCCTGTCTCTTTAAGAATCTTCTCCATCAAGAACAGTTAAGGTATTGTGTTCACGCCTGTGCTCGGGTGTGCCCTTCACAATTGTACCCGCACGTTAGTCTCGTGAGGCACACTTGAACGCCGTTACCGCCTCGGTCAGCTTCTAGCAAAAGTACGGAAGGCTCAAGTGACACGTGCAACTAATTCTAGCACCTTGAGAGGTACAACCCCTACATCAAACTCATCGGTTCTCCAACTGACGCAGTGAAATGTTTCTGGTCCAGTTGGCTTTGCTTTAACGGCGCAACACTCGACCAGGTTTGAGTGAAAGCAAGCACACTGGAAAACGGACAAAGGTCACTCCTTGAATGTTGCACGATATCCTGTAGAAATGCTGTCAACATAGTGTAGAGCATCCTTTTCCTTGTACTTGTGGTGATGGGGTGCTCAACAAGCAAGCAGGGCTTCAGGTGTCGCTTGTATCGCGGAATACACTAAAGTCATCATTTTTGGGCGAACAAGGTGATGTGTCCAGCACTCGGAGACAAGTATACCCGATACGGCTGATGTGCTCAGCTGCTTCACAGACGAGGTGACTTACAGGTTGAGACGTCAAATACAGCATTCACAGTGTGGAGGTCGCAAAATAATAGGATTCTGCACGTCCACAACTCGAATGAAGAGATTCCCCTTTGACTGTCGTCACTACAAGTGTTCAGCCGACGTGAACAGTGGAACCATAGGCAAGCGGAATTCAGAGGCTGAAAATGTAATTTCGTAAGAGCTTCCGGATCCTAAGTTGAAGCTGACTGTTACAGAAGTGGAAATCTCAGGTCACTACATTTGTTCATCGCAGGCATAATCCACAGTGTACAAATGACACAATAGGCCCTGGTGAGAGACGGGTAATGTGGGACGGGACGGATGGATTTCCTGCATTTGAGACTTCACCCCCTGCTACAGCGCTGAAAATGATAATCTACGCAGCAAGGGGGGTTCGTGCCGATGACAAGGTTCACTTGTGGAGCAGCCAACCCACAATTTACAGGCAGTGAAGGCACACTGTTACAAAAACCGCGCTCGTGGCACTCCTTATGGCGGAGGGTCACAGTGGCCTCTATCGCCATTTTCAAACTCAAGGGCCAATTTTAAAGGACTTTGTGGGCCTGCAGGACACTATTGATGCAGAGCAACTGAAAACGATGGAAGCGGTGCACCTCAAAAGGTAGAATGCAGTGGTTAAAATGCTCCCTTGTAAATCGTTTTCAAAAACAACCACGGCGTTGCCATCTTTACCGTCTCACTTGGTGCAGTAGGTTCCTTAGACCAGACGTTGCTACCTTCGGCGCACGGGGGAGACACGGGACAGCAGACGCATAGGAGACTACCATGCCAAAGGCAAGAGTGGCTGGTCGAAGCGGGTCGAAGTGTCTGCAAAGCTGGTAGAGGCTCTGCCCACAGGTTGAGGAATTGTCAAGCACGCGCGAAATCAATTTCTTTACATCGTAAGCCAAGTTTCCCATATTGAATCTCTTAAAGAACCTCGAATTCCAGAGTACATTGTACCTGGGCTGACGATCAACTTCGGATACTAGTTGTTTCTTTACGTTTTATATAAATTTCATACCATAGAGGTTGCGCTAGGCTTTCGACATTTCTCGATAGTCCATAAGCTTGTTCGTGTCCAACGGAGTGCACTATATAGCTGAGGCAAGACTTTCTACGCATGCAGCCACACAGGGGAGAAGCGCTGAAGCAGATGCTTATAATCTAGAGTCAAAAAAAAGTTGTGAAAAGTTCCCAGGTTCGTCGCTGAATTAGGTTTAAATTGTCCGCTCAGGCAGAAGTTCACAGTGCGGTGCTTGGCGCGCACGCAGAGGAGGAGTATAGGAGATCTGCGTCCACTAGAACGCTCAGAGAAAGGATCTGGTTGAAGGGACCTGTAAATTGACTACGGATTCTGGGAAAATTCTGCATCCCAAGGCTCTAGCTGATAATACGCTGTTCGAACGCGAACAGATGTATAGCGAGGACAAAAAATGGCTGATGCTGCTTCGCCACAATGGACAAATAACAAGGAACAATTGCTATTGTACTCGCACTTCACTAAGGGTGTTCACCTTGTCCCATAATTGCGAATCTCATGAAGTGCTGCAGCTTCTATGCGCGTGCACTTATGTTTATAATTGTACCGCTATGAAGGATCCTTCCGTACTAGGCAAAGTCATGACACGGTAACCGGGTGAGTCAACACATGATAATTGTAACGCAATATGGTATTCCAGGCACACTTCAGGCCTTCCACTTTTTCGACACTGGACGTAGTGCCCTAGTGCAGCGGACGTTAGCCGGGGCTGCGAAAAATCTTATTACCCTGGAAACCTTAAATCCCTTCAGTTGTCTGCGTACAGAGAGAACCAGTTTCCCAGGCCCGGGGAGCACCACAACCGTCTGAAGCTGTCGAATGGAGGACTGCTTCAAGATGCCCACGGAACACATACACGACGTTCTCGTGTTACATTAAAGCACACGAATGCGACAGGCGCGCCCATGTTTTGTGGTTCCAACTGGACAGCGACCACATGCGCAGTTTCGTGTCCCACAAGCATTTCTACCTCACCTTGAAGCTGAAACTCTGCCGAAATCCCCGGTTTACCTCAAAGCTGAAAAAAGAATATGCAAGCAGCGCTCGTTAGTGATAGTCAAATGCAGGACACAGGGTGTCGGCGGACTTCTTTAGCGGATGTTTGCGAACCCTCCTCTCTGGGCAGGCGGCGTCACGTCATGTCCCTTTGTTTCATTCTAGAATGCAGAGACGCGACAAATTTAAAACTTGGCTAGTTTCACATACGGCGGATACGAGTTCAGTATCTTCTGATGTGACGCTAGTCAACCTGTGCTCGTTAGCTCTGCGTTTATTCAGTTGGTGGGCAAAATCGGGGAGAGCATGAATAACGTTTCACCCATCGACTGCACTAGCGACATGAATTTTTGGCAACATGCAGTAGACTTATCTTTTTTTATAGCGAAAGGTCCTTCTTCGTGAACGGTCTCAGAAATCGGTAGCCGTATATGAAAAATACGACGAATCCCGGACTTCCAACCAGCGTTCCGCTCACCCTCGCTCGCAGCACAACAGCGTCCGTAGAATACGTGGCACTACCAGGTAGTTGACATCTGACCGCTCTGGATGTTTGATAAAAGGCCACGAATGCTGGCAGCCTCGGTGGAAGAGCCTTTTTTCCCCAACGTGTCGTCGCTGCAGTGTTACCCTTGGCACATATTTAATACAAGGCCAGCTACCGGCAGCTGTTGCTTCCTGTTGAGAACTACGCAGATTGGGCAGAAGAAACAGGTCAGTTTCTAGGTTGCGCACCAGTAATGAAAGAAAAACGTCTCCAACTGCTAAGGGAGCGCACCACTGCACGTTCGCTTGCCTCGTGTATGAAAATATGTCGAAGTCGCTGAATGCCCTATATGCGCCGCAGAGGACCTGTTACCTTATTGCGCGAGAGTGCTCTGCAAATTTTCGTTTCTCGGTGACTCCCCGTCCGTATCTTGGCACTGGGGTGAAGAATGCAAAGAGACAAAGACACTTGAAGTAATCTTCCGCTGCTTTTCGACACATCTTCTGTAAGAGCATTCCAAGAGGAATGACACTTTTTCTTTCCCTAACAGTCTTGTAGGAGCAACGCTGTTCGTCATGGTCAAGATGCGGCGCTGGTAGTGTAAAGGGATTCATCACTTCTGTCGGGAATCACTCTACTTTTTACAAGTAGGCATGCCTGAGGACTGCATTATGGTCTTGGTTATCTGCCGACTCCTTTAGATAGAGATGATAGCGTTTTTTCTGAAGACCCTTTCGGCGGTGCCATCTCTAGATCCCTTCTGCAGCTGCTTTTCGGCTTGTGGCTGAAGCAGCCCGTGGAGCCACACATTGGTCAAAAGGGACAAAAAGGGCAAAATACCTTGAAAATGATGGACTGCCTTACAAAATCTAACGACGTATAGGCACGCTGCAGTAGAAGAATAAGGCGTCTTCTATCTGGTGCGCTGCACGCGTAGTGTCCGGCACGGATGAGTTAACGTGGCTGATGGCTTGCTCCTGCGAGCACGGCGGTTCACTTCCAAGGCACCAAACCTCCTCCTGAAGCAGTGTTTCATAGTGCATGGAGCCTCAACACGTCAGCGGGTTGAGATCGTATTTTCTGACTCCTCAAGTTTGTGGCGCTCTAATTTTAAGATGTGGCGACGTATTATAGACGGGTTTCGAGAATTGCTCTGGAGCTCATGAAAAACGTATACACGACGCACAGCAGTACTGTCTTCGATTCCATCAAGGAAGCACTTCGGAGCTGTTGAGACAAAATTTAGTCGTTGAAGGGGTCAAAACAGATGCAACGAAGAGAACATAAATCTCCGTTGCGTTTTCTTTCCGAAGAGAAGAGAGCTGTTACACTTTGCAGGAGCTACTTTTCTTCGCACTGTGTCGTGTCGACCCTTTTCTCATGATGCGGGCACACTGAGAAGTCGACGCTTTCTCCTGCATTGGAGCTCAATTTGAGGAATCCGGCACTTTGCCCCTCTTACCAAGGGATGCAGGTTGATTTCCGTCATTGTTTAGTTCGAGGATCGGGTTGGATCAGAATTTTTCGGAGCACTTCATCTGCATAAGGCATTCGTACATTGCGTTTCAGGGAGCAGTTGCACGCTGACTGTGTGTCAGGCTGTTCATATTTACGTGCTGCGCGTAGCAGCGCCTGATGCGTTACATGACATTGAACTCCGCGAGAACCACCGTTTACGCACGCCTTTCCCGTTGACCGAGAAACATCGGCTGTGGCGAGTAAAAAGACTGAAACTGGTCTCCCGCCAGCCTGTCTTTGAGGGGCTCGAAGCCACGGACAAGCAGACAGTGGGCGAACGACGTTGCTTCATAGATAGGTCACATCTTTAGACATCGTGAGTTGACTGCATCCCACATATTCGCCGTGCGGATGGGCAGAATTTGTTCAGGTGACACAGCGACATCGTTCTACGTGAATGAAAACAGGCGAGAGCGACAATTTTTTCCGTTTATCCGTTGGATGCTATGCATACGTCGAGTTGACATCTTGTTCCTTCTACTCTGCAGTAGAAGGACCTAGCAAAACGTCACAGACGTCGAGTGAAGATCCCTACCACGCTGCTTGTGAAAAAAAAAAAAATTCTCTTGACTCTGCAGCACACTTGAACGCTCTTCAATGCTGTTACGTTGGACTGGTGGCAGCCGTATGCAAGTGCTTTGCTGAGGGCTCTTATTCCAGCTTTTCAACTGAATCAACGACGCAATGATGCTCCTATTTGTTCTTTGATTATCAAAAATGAATCATGCGATGGATTGGGCTCAGCGCCGTCCAGGCGGCAGCTGAAGTAGACAAGGGGAGTGGCGTATTGAAAAGAAAAAGAAAAAATGGTGAAAAAACCTTGAATTCATATTCTTCTGTACGTCTTGCATGATATGACATATCCAGGTTCACGTAGCTGCAGGTGAAGGTGTGTCCTGGACACGGCGTAACGAATCAATATATGCGTACAAGATGAAAGGACTGTTGAAACCGCGGACACTAGAGAATCACCCATGCTTCACGGCCAGACACCCGCTGTATTCTTCTGGACGTAGCACCGTCTAATGCGGCTCCTATCACCTAATGGTTTGAGAGTGTTGTGGCCGACGTAGATCTCGGACGACCGTGCGACATTGCTTGCCTGCACAGGAACAGTGTTGCGCCCGTTATTTTCATTGTCTGTCCGAGCTATATCCCATTGGTGTTCTTCCACAGGCCCTCACAATCTTGGTGCCAGTCTGCGCTCCAAGGGTTCAGCGGTGCTAGGCAGTCACGCATTGAGGAAAACCCGATATTGTGGTGTTTTGAGACAAATATTTTTGGAAATCAGAAATCTCCTGCTTCGAAGCAGAAGTGAGATTTTCGTGTGGTCGAATTGCTGCTGTACCCACTGTGCGTGACAGTAGTGAGGCCGGAAGGGGCACAGAGCTATCACTCGAGGAAAAAGCAATTAATAGGAGTCTTCCGGCTAAAGCCCTTCATTTGCGGAGATACGCACGGAGCACCAATAATGTCGTGCCTTCTGCGGAAATTGAGAGGACACTAGTACTCTGGGGGAACAGAGACCCACGACATCATTGAAACCTGCGTTAAAAAGGGGCGTAGTGGAGTAGAAACAGTTTATAATAATTTAAACCCCCAACTTTTATGCTGCTAGACAATGAGACTGCAGCGTTTCTTCTGCGTGCGACTTTTTCTTTATTCTTATCTTTGATTACATGCTAGCTAGAGTACAGAGATGATCTGACTCAGGAAGAAACATCCGTCCCTGTTTTATGAGGGTGACGACGATGCCTTAAAATGCAGCGTCGACGCTCTACAGTCTTTGACCTCCCAAGCTCTTCACGCTAGAACATGTGAAGATGTACTGAGGAATACAAGCAGCAGAACGTCTTGGGAACAACTTTGTGGATGTGGAAAGACTAAGAACCTAGTAGCCGTTGCCACGCTGACATTCAATGTTACACGACACACAACAAGAGGGAGCTGCCAGTCTCCGTATAATCCACATTGTCTCCTAAGGCGACTGAAGGCCACAGAGACCCAGAGACGACAGACTTCATCCTGTTTCGCAGAGGGGAAGAAAGTTTCACGCACGAAGTAACTAGAGTGCATCAAAAACTGAGTAAACGTTAAATCAATGTGTTTTCGTGCTGGAACTGAAACTGCTTGGGCCGCCTGCGATCTCATGGTTTGATAGCGTTGTCTGGGGTCAGGCAGCCGTGAGAAACTGTTGACAAGCCCAAGGATGCCTATGCCTTTTGAGACTTGCGTCTCTATGTGCTACAAACAGCCACATCTTTTCCATGTCGTGCACCTCGGCGCCGGCCGACGATGGTCCAGGAGCTCATGCTTCAGTCTTTTTAGCAAGCGAAAAGTAAGAGCAAAGCCATAGCTGTCTGACAA
>JAOXNV010024921.1:0-14155 GCA_028565915.1 Momotus momota
CTCCCCCCCCCCCCCCGGCCCCCACCCCTCCCCCCCCTACAACATCTCTTGCGTGCGCGAACCAAGATGTACGTGTATTACATGTTGACCGCTGATGCCACGGAGAACTCTTCCTTTTGAAATTGTCTCACAATGACCAAAAGCGCTGCTACGCAGCGACTGTTGTGGTGGCGTCACCACCACGAATCTGGTGATTAATGAAGGGTTGACTCCCTGAATGACGAAGGAGCCAGGAAACCTTATTAGGCCTCGCGTCTGCAGGAATGCGCATATTCGCAGTAGACAACAGCTTTCGCACGCGTGTTTCCTTGTGTTTATCTACGATTAGGCGTGTGCATAAATGTTAATAAAGAAATGAGGGTGGTTTGCAGGCTCCCACAGCGTAGAGGGCTTGCGAGTAGTTGTCGCATGCGTCAGATTATGTTGAGTTTTGAGCAGCACTCAACCGCTGGTATTCACGCATCTGGGAAAGGCAGTCCAGCAGGCCCCTGCAGTGGCTAGCGAGTGCCGTCACTTTTTAGAAGAGCCTTCTGCTGCTGAGGGACCAAACGCTAACCTTGTTACAGAGGCACATAATCGAACTCGAACAATCTGAACTGTCATTTTTGTGGCATCCGGTGATACAGCGACAACAATAAAACCTCAAGTATCTAACGTTAACAGGAGAAAGATAGACCAGCGACATTGAGAGGGGAAGCGACACTCATTCTGGTAGCCGCGGGTACGAGAAAGTGCAGAGCCCGCAGACACAGGAATAGGATGGGATGATGCTAGTGCAGGACGCTGGTAGAAAGAGGAAAATGCTCAGAAAGCGGAAAGCTGCTAAAACGAACAGAAAAGGTGTTGCCAAGGGCGACGCAATTCAGGCACGTCAATGACACTACAAATAATTCAGTGTTGCATGTGCGTCCTCCAAGAAGGGACCGTTCCTATTTGGACATCTTTGCACTTTTCGCGGTTGTTGCTATGATATTGCGTCTTTGTGTGAAACCCACTACTGCGACTGCAATATCTTTCAGTTAAAAGTAACTGAAAGGCGTTACGCAACAAACACAGCCAAGTCAACGGATACCCTCCACCCTCTTCCATTGTGCTTGCTCCACTCTGAATTTCATGTAGCCTCTACCATTCTCAGAGAGGCCCCTCCAAGTTTTCCTGTGTTTCGGTTCACCATTGTGTCCCTCCTGAACGGACGTGCTTGAGGCTGAGGTGTGCAAAAGTAGGTGCTGTCTGCATGCATGGGCAGCACCTTGCGTGCATAGGCTGTGTTCCTCTCCCAATTTGTTGAGGGTCGTTGCCAACTCAGCATACCGCATCATGATCATCTGGTCACTCAGTCAGAGCCTTGGTATCACAATGCTGAACAGCAAGGTTTGCTTCAAGCCTGGCAAGTCAAGAATTTTTTCCGGCTGGCGCTCTTGTGTCCGAATTCTTCGCTGGGGTCAGAGAACGGGCGGGCGTCACGCGTGCACAATGTTTGAGTCCTACCAACGACAGCAGACACGAGGTAGCCTCGGCAGAGGTAAAGAACACAGAGGTCCCCTCCAGGCCCAAAACGGAGACGAACCCCTCAGTACATTGTTTCATCTCCTGCTTTACGTCGAGATTCACAGAGCAATCTGCGAACCTCATTCACTAGGGAACAGCTATATTCTGGAGTGCAGAAATTCACCTTACCCGCTGAGCAGTGAAGCCTGTGCTCGTCAGTCCTCAAATTTGAGCTAATTGGGCATTCACGTAGAATTCTCTTGTTTCGATGTCCCAGTTACGAGTCGAATCGAAAGCTGACAAGGACCACACATGTGGATCTTTGGAGACTAAAGCCTCTTCTTCATATCATGAGGCTATTGAATCAGCGCCACGCAGTATAGCTCCGTTCTTCGCGCCCTTTGGGCAGAAGGTACAAAACGCATTTCAACTAGAAGTGTTTCTCAAGCGCACCCTTCTTCTTTTGCAAGATTTGAACTCTCACTTCTTTAGTCTTCATGCTGGAAATTCTTCAAGGGTGAAGAAGTGGATCACGCTGCGGCTGACACTTTCAGTTGGTAAGAAACGAGCCGTGGGCATACACATTTGGGGAGTGGACGCTGCTCCCTCCTGCAGCGTGCGTTCTGGTGTAGGAGTGTACTCCCCCATTGACAAATGTTTTCATTCATCTGTTGGGAATACTCTGTCATCGAGGAAACGATGCGCACATATCATCGCTGGACTATTTCAGCTGTGGACAGCTGCGAAGAGTACCAACCATTTTCAATTACGCAGCGTCCAAGCTCCGACATTAAAACCTTTCTCGGCACTAATAGTGTCAGCAGGGGTTGGCGTGGGTTTTGATAAAGGAAAGCGACTGCGCCTGGGGGGAGACTGCTTGAAAGTCGTGAAAACAGGTGTACAGAAAACGAACCTTGAGTCTCCTTGCGTTCTTGCCAGGAAACACCGAGAGCAGAGCGCCAACACGCGCGGACATGATTCTTCCCTGCAATTCCATTACGCTTTGGACTGTTTCGAGGCCGCATAGCAGGTTGTCGGAATACAGGACGTGCAGAAAGCACAAAGGAAGGCTTTCACCGAGAAGACTCCACAGGCTGCCGCGGTGCGTCAGGCGTATACGCTATGCGACAGCGTTTCTGGCTGGTGCTACCCGTTAGAATAGAGCGTTGCTTTCCGTCCAAGCCTTCTCAAAGGGACGCACGGATCGAGTTGCCAGAGGGATGGTTACCTTACCGTTCCTTCTTCGATGAGATCTATTGTGAAACCGCACCCATCAGAAGCCCGCTGCTGAAGCAGTGCACTGGCAAATCCTGAGCTGCGCTGTGGGAGCGATCATCCTGCTAGCCTGCTGAGTAACGTACCCTTATTCTGACCTGGTGTCCCCTTTCCCCTCCTCATGCCGCGTGCTCACTGTATCGACTGGAGAATACTATCTTGATTTGTGCCTACACTTGCGACTAATGCCACTGGAAAACCTTTTGAAGAACTGCGCTTCACTGCTGTATCGTGTGAGTCTAAAATCCCTCTGGATCAGTTCTAGCACTTTTAGGATTGGAGACCGCTGTTTCTGGAGTTGCTGGAATTAAACGGTTGCGCTCATGCGAAAATACCAGGAGGCATGCATGTTCGCATAGCAGTAAGAATTCGACCGCAAATTTCCCACTCCACGCACCGAGAAGGTCCCCACCGTGCATTTGTCGACAGTCACTACAGCGCTCCCAGTGATAGAGGCGGCCTGCTTTTCCAGGGTCAAAGTGCTTAGTAGCTCACAGGAGAAAAGGGCCCAATTTCACCTCCTGCAGGAGCAACTTCCCTACAGTCGTTTGTTCAGACAACCCGGTTAGACACTATAGCAGATGCATGACGTTCGTATGACTTTGCTCAGTATCTCGGGTCGAAATTCGTTGGTGTGGGGTTCGCTTGAATGATCCCGATGTTAGAACTCGTGTTGAAAGGGAAGTCCTCTAATGCTGCACACGTTGCAGGTTTCCATCCTCTCATCGAAGAGAAGTGCAGGGCCACCCCAAAAAATACGTAGGTTCTGTAGCTATCAGAGTGAACGCACGAGAAACTATTGGGTTTCCCATTTAGAGATATATTTTTCCGACGCAAAGAGCGACACCCCTTTGCGCACTCATCCTCCCTTCGTGCTGTGCTGTCGCCACGCTTTTCTGAATACACGGGTTGAATTGGGGAAGCAGTCCTTTTACAATAGTTGTTAGGGATGAGAGAGACTCACCTGGCAGCGTGGTGATTCTGGTTGAATATCTCATGGATACCTGTTTCCAGGAAGCTTTGGAGCGAATGTGAAGATTACCCCTCCGTCGTGTGCAACGGGCTGCAATGCTGGCTCATATGAGCCGAAGCAGGTGACCTCTCAGTGATCGGAAGAAAATGAGTCTATCAGGGTGCTTCCCGGCTTTTTCTTCATTCCAGGTCGCCTTTGGTGTTATTAAAATCATTGAAGTGCTCATGGGGGCACTCAGTGTTCTAACAGAGCTCGACTTAGAGATCTGTCAAGACCCGTAGAGGACGTGGGCTTGCACCATAAGTTTTCAACGATCTTGAACATTGTGCACGCGCTGTGTCTGGCGAATGAGCGCAGCCGGCGTAGTGGGGGGAAGAAAAGTATGTCTAGGGCTACGGCTCCCAAGCTGCGACAGTCAATGGCGCGCCGGAATCCAGAACAACGCATGTCGTAGGATACGACGCTCCACAATCCGCGTCATGCACAGTAAGATCCACTTTACCATCTCACACTCAACGGCAACATGCGACAAAGGCTACGAAGCAAATGATGAAGGCAGTGTTTGTTGCCACAAACTTTTCAGAATCCGCCAATACGTGCCGCGGACAAGAACTGTCTGAGAAGGAAATACGAGATGACGCGACTACGTAAGCTGTCCCGCGGTTCGAAATATGAGGCAGAGTGTTGCACGTGCCTCTTTGGATTAAAGAAGATGAGCCACTTGTGCAGTCCGGCTTGCTGCACTTTTGGACTTTAGGATGCTGCTGTGGTGGCACGTACGAGAAAACGCAGACTGATGTGGGACGCCTATTCGGTAAATCTTTCTTCGTTACAACGTCGCAGACTGAATCCGTATGACAGTCTTTTCCCGACACGGCCGCAGGCGGCAAAAAGGAGGTCGATACCCCTCAGCTCGAAGGCTTCTGCACGGCATTGCTTCGTCCCGAAGGTGCGATCACTTCTCGAACAGCGGAGGTCGTGCGATAAGCCAAATTACAAAAGTGCACATAAAGGAGTCTTTACCTCCCGTACTCGTGCTCAATCCTCACTGGCTTGGTACTTCACAACGGTGTTCCACGGGTTCAGTCGTGTCTATCCGTTGACCAAGGTGGGCAAGGCACCAGTCTGGGGTCTCCTAATATATCGTTGCTCACTGTGAAATAGAATTATGTTGTCCAGAGAATTTTGAAAAAAGGACCAGCACATGACTCGAGCTGCTTTGTTCAAAAAAAGACAGTATAGCGGGTAAATTGGCAGAGAACGTGGCTTTTAATCACCTTCGACCGCGGTTTGCTGCCCGTTTCATAGATGGTGAACAAGTCCGCAAAACGCTAGACAATGCAAAGTAGTTATTCCCTAGATACTGCAGACCCATAAAAACCGCCAACATTCTTTGTGGCTGACGTGTCCGGCAACTCCTGATCTCCTACGACCGGCGTCTCAGCGGCGGCCCCTAAGAACTGCAAGTTGTACAATATAGGGACGAGTGGCAAAGAGTAGAACCACGTTGTCCGAGGATGCAGCGAATTAAGAACACAGCGATAATCTTATGGACAGGACGTGGGGTGCCAGCTTTTGAGGATACGAACGCCATTGGTTGACGAGCTTGCCCGGCTACACACCTCTGTGATTTCGGCATAGCTAGAGGTTAGTGAAAATTGGGGCAGTAACCGAGAGTAGGCTAAACCCTTCTTTCGTCTTCTAGTCCATGTGCTGCACCTCTCATTCCCTTCACCTTCCAAGTTTCTAAAGTGTTGTGCAAGACGGCTTCTTACGTAGTACCGGCCCGACAATTTTTTCATTTGCCAACTCCGTAGTAGTAGTGTAGGAAGGGAACTCTGCTAATCGCCTTACAGCGAAACACAAGCGTAACCCCCCCGTACGAGTGCCGTGTGGTGGAATCCGCAGCTCTCTCTCTAATGCCAGACCGACCATTGTCTCACGTCCGACAGCTCTTCGAAAAAGAGCGGTCCGGAGCTAGTAATCCTACAACGAGATTTCGCCCTCACTGTCTCCGTCGATATTTCACCTTACCGATGGACCCAGAGAGCCCTCCATAGTTTCCTTAATGCTACACTGCTGCAAAGCGTTGCGCATCATCGTCCTTTCCTCAGGCCTGCGTCACCTTTGAATTTTAAGCTCTGAAAAAGGGCCGGAAAGATTATGCCGAAGAATTGAGAGGGACGTACGACGAACGAGTGACGACAGGTCCCGCAAGGAGGAGAAATTCGTTCGTCCCAACTACTGCTCGTAAACCAACCAGATTTTGCAGCGGTGTTGACGTTCTTCCGCATTTGGGACGCGACCAGTACATCGGGATGCAAACCATAGTGGTCTATTACAACATGCCTTCCTCTCAACACGTCAAGTTGGTGCAGCGTTACAACGACCGATAAGAAGTGCGTCTAACGTGTGTTCCCTACGTACCTAAGAGATCGGTGCTGCCTTCCTGTTGCGCCTAGCTCTGTAGGCCGACAGTCAGGTACAAGTCGGCTTGTCTGCTTCCTACGTGTACGCGTGCGTAGGTGTACGAACATGAGCTGAGTGCGACTGAGTTGGTCGGAAGTGCGCCCCACTACCCTGGGAGTCCGCACATGTGCAGCTTGAGAGCCACGGTTCAGACAGTGCAGCAGGGACTGACATGAATGCGCAAGAAGCACTGAGTGAGGAGAATACAGCTCTTTGACATCAGCCTTGGGCAACAGATCTTCGGATGGTGTCAAGTCCCCCTTGCAGCCGAGAGATTCCCTGCAAACTCTTGTGAATGCTTTGAGGGAAGCGAAGAGGAATATCAACTGTACATTTCCAACCCTACGGTCCGTGAAAAAGCCTGAAAAAAGGTCTTATCTAAACGAGTTCGCCGCCCGCCGTTCCAGATACCAAACTAGACTGAACAAGCCCTGACTACCTCCGAAATCGGGTGAAAATTTATCTATTTCAAAACCGTCGAAGCTCTAATATATACAGAAGATTCTACGAAGGATGACATCGTTCTAGACTGATGCTGGGAGTATTTGCGCCTTGTCGTAGCACTAATTCATACGAGAATAATGCGCAAAGCAGGCTTTGCTGAGATCATGTGCGAACGTTTCAGCCCAAGACTGCCTTGAAAAGCAAAGCAATCTGGAGACTGCAACGCCATAAGGCGGCCCAAACTGTTGGGACAGCGTAATCACATTTTGCAGCAGGCGGGAAGATGCCCCAGCACACGGCAGAAATGAGTCGCGTGATGCCCCACCCAGAGGACAAGAGGATGGAGCTTAATATACGACCCATATTCTACGTGCAAAGGTGGTGTTTTGCGAGCTGCCAGTGCCTTTTGACAGCTTGAAAGTTGGCAGTCCCTTCTGAGACGACGCCTGAGGTAACTTAGCAAGAAGTGAGTGATATAAGCCCTCTCCGCATAAAGAGAAACACTGTACAATTGTTACGCTGCTCCTGTGTCCAAACCAACTATTTCAAACCTGGGAAAGCCTGTTTGTACCAACGGTGTCATTGTTGGTTTGCTGTGGCGGAAAGAAAAAGGCACACGTCAGTGTTACAGAATGCCTCCGCGGTCGAAGTTACATATCCAGTCGTAGAAGATTCACCAGTTATAGAACACGTACACGCTTCCGGCGCCGTGCGGTGGAAGGTCACCTTTCGAATTTGTGCGACGAAGGGCATCTACACTCACGAAACAGAGTGTGCGAGACGAGGGCCACCGCTGCCATATGCAGCAGAGTCCCGCAAAGCCTAATAAGGCTACGATGCTGAAAGATGGGCGATGATTTGGCTCGACTGGTTGCGCTTGTCTGATTTTTCATGCAAACGCACAAAATGGTAACCTTGGGGAAACATGTTTGGTGTCATTGAGCAACCAAGAACACAGAGCCTGAATTTGAAGTTGAATTTTCCGCTGATCCATTGTTGAGAATGAACACGTCACCACCCTGGGGCGCTTAGCTGGTGCAGGATTGAGAAGCTGATGAATCAGTATCGAAGCAGACAAACTTCAATCAGCGAAAGGGCAGAAACATGCGGTTAAAGTCGTGCCTGTCTGTCGCCTTGGAAGGAGGCCGTAGACGGTGTCTGTCGAAAACCTTGTCATGTTGGGACGCCTCGATCCTGTCGGCATTCTCTGTGGGGATGAAGCGGGCCTCCCCTGTTTCTCCCAGAGACAAACAGCCCCTCAAACCGTGCAAAAAAATATCAGTACACTGATGCACTTTCTACCCCCTGTCGACAGCGTGAAGCCTGTATCACTTTGCGCGCATGATTGCGTGATTGAGACAGATGTGTCTCAATCTGGAACCAGCTGCCTGCTCTTTACGCCTCCGCTGACGCAGCAGGACTACTAGAGTCGGCGAAAACTTCACACGTACAAGTTGAATGCCAACGTTGTATAGCCGACGAACCGCTGTCAAACTGTCTGTGGCCTACGCTGTCCTGAAGGGAGTGATGTGCGGAGGTGGGAATAGAGGAGCAGCGGACAATGCAGCAGAGGACAAAGTACGTTTTGGAGCGACGTTTCTTGACTGGAAAAGCAGGGACATCGGAGGAAGCTCTTCGATAATGTGAGAGACTTGTGGAACAAGCGGAAGAACGTGCACGAAGAAATATTGTTCCGGAAATGGGCGCGACCCTGGAGATTTGCTGGATTTTAAGAACTCCTCTTGAGGTGCTGTCACCTTCTTTCCATACCGGTAACTCGGCTTCCATAGCTCAGTGTGCGTACATACGTAGAACGACTACTGGGAGGGGAAGAAATTTGGGTGTTTTCTGAACCGTTTACAAATGTAAAAGAAACTCTTAAAGGCTGACCTTCAGTAGATGTGCTCAGTCCTCTGGGTACCTGCCTTCTGCTGTTGACACTCCGCGACATCCGGACAACTTGTCGTTGCTTCCACCATGTATTTCTCAGCGGTGGCCTACAACAGGTATACGAGGCACTCAGATCATGGATATGGCATGTCCTGAGCCACCGGCTAATCTCCGCAAGGTTCTTTAAGAACAAAAGCAGCGTCAGTGCTTAGAACACTGACGATGATGAAGCCGTTTTTGAGGACACGCACTTTGCAGGAGGAGAAAATCAGGCGGACACCCCTGGTTGTCTGCCCGCACGGAAAGATCCGCGTGAAACTACAGTGAGGACGTTTCCGGTGGCAGTGAAAAGCCAATCGCAAAGCTCGTCTGCCCTGACAATACAGGCACCCGTATGAAGCTTCGAATACACATATTAGAAGTGCGATGATAGCTTTTCTTCTTACTGATAACACCATAGAACGAGGTCAGTGGCAAACCCACTGCCACTGCTGGAATCTGTGTTCCAGCAGCTTCGTTACAAATTATACCGGGAACTCGCTATCTGCTCGCTCCCTACTGCGCGCCCGTGAAGCGATGCTGTACGCCCAGTCAAAGCGGTTGCTACGATAATTATCAACCACAGGTTTGAGGAGGGGTTCAGATGCTCTCCGTGATCTAAAAGGCCTAGGTTTCTGGCTTTTCACTACCTGCATTTGCTCCTACTCATGTTTTCTGAAACTCTTCAGTGCTATCGCGTTACTATTGCATTGAGAAAGAGATTTGGTGTATAATTCCCCATGCATTTGATGTCGCGCAAATGTTTCCTTATTCCTCCAGATGTTCGATTCAGCTAAACATTAGTACACCGGAACGGAATATGCAGCCAGTAGCTCTGGCCGTTGTCAACGTCCTTGTTGGGGGGTACCGACAGGCACATCACTACACTCCTAGTGATTCTCTTCAGTGAGCTGGATGCACTCCCGCCCACTCGGTCCTTGTACGCACCTCCAGCAATGCAATCGTAATAGGAGAGGGGCTGTGGTACCATGATTCCTTGTCCGCAGGCAGTCGCTCAGTCCTTCATTCAACTTCTGTTCGCCGGAATCGTTTACATTCACACCGCTGAAGTGTTCCAATTAGAGGCTGGGAACGAAGACGACAGACGTGACGGTAGGCCACGAAGAAGGTTGTTCTTCATATATTCTTTTTAGGGTGCCATAACGCAACAACGGTTAGGAAGCGGTGAGGAGGACGCTGAGTTGGGCGTGCGTGGATCAGGTCCGCGCAGTAATATGTTACAGCGTGGGATCATGGCTGCAACGCGCAGACGTCGAACCCAAAAACTCCTTAAGCGGCACAAGGGAGATACGAATTATTAAATGTGGAAGAGGCGTGCGATATGGCAGCTCTTCGTTGTGACGTATACCGGCGTGACGCCGGTAAGCAGGACAGTGGTTTCCGACCAGTGCCTCAAATGCAGTAGGTTTTCGCATCATGACCACAAACTGCTGTGCAGCACACCCTGAAATCGTGCAAAAGGTTAGCGGCTCTTTTCGCCATAGAAAAGCTCTACGAACCACTTTCAACCCTTCCTCTTCTCTCTCGAACGCGTCTGTGAAAAATAAAAAGCAAAGAGAATGAAACAAACAGCACTGCGTTGGATGCAGCAGTCCCCGCAACAGGGTTGCAACAGGGTTGCCGGCATTTGCGCTGATGCTCCAGGCATTCAGTCTCAGATGCAAAGGCAGGGTAGAGCGAAAGATAAGAGGATCACTCCGCCCATCCTGACCTTGACCTTCTGCATAGCTGTGGGGATGTTTATGCATTGCCCCTGCAGGCGGACGCTGGCCAACCGTGGAGAAAGATGTGGACTGGAAACCCAATAATTTCTTTTCTAGTGTCTCTACAATATTCAGTTAAACGGCGCAGCTCAGCGCAGAAGCAGGTCACTCCTCTATACACACTGATGGGGCGCCCGAAAACAAGCACTGCTCAGATTGTGTATGGCATGCAGACTCCAGTAACGCCACCACGGTGAATCAAACGACTTGACGTATGCAGTCGCATCTAAGAGACCAACAGTGCTCAGTTCCGTGTCATGTCCAGTAAGCTACATAATGATGGAACGGATCCGGAGTGCATGTCCTACAAATTGCACGAAGGGAGAGTACAGAAGAAGGCAGAACCCGAGAGCGTAGTTGTCTTGGGTGTTGCTTCTCGCAAGCACGGATGTTATGGTGTTGCCGGAAGGGGTTCCAGTGCACATAGCGCCCAAGTCGTCCATCTGGAAAAGTGAGACACGAAGACCCAGGCCCCGGGGTGGGCGATTCTCAACACGGACGCAGGCCGGCCACAGGTGCAACGAGCAGTCTCGAATCGATACGTAATTCTAGGAAATGGTGAGCGAGGGATGAAACCGGACAAAAAAAGGACCAACAAGAGACGACGCCTCCAGTTGATCTGGCGCCGTGCAGGACGAAGGACGACAGCACCAGTCATGGAGTCACACAGCGGCTGTTGCTGCATTGACCAGCGTTCCTTCAGTATCCGGCGACAGAGAGTACTGCTGCTCGAGGATAAGAGGGCGCGTGCCTGATCCGGCGAAGGCGTTTTGGCTTGACCAGCGATTCGGCCTGAGGGCTGTCTCAGTGGCGCTTAGTTTCCACTGAATAGCAGATGCGGATCCACAGGATGGTGTGAGTGTGCCGTACGCGGGTGATTTCCAACCACGCACAAGGGCACAATATGTGCCTCACAACATCGACTCTGTTGCACTCGTCGTCCCGTGTGGTCCAACGGAAGGATAACCACTTGAACTGTAGCATGTCCATGAGTCTCAAAAGGAACGAGAGAACACCGCACCGCGTATGGTCCCTTCGGCCGACGGGAGCGGGCGACACAACGTTTGAAGAAGTGGTAGAAGGCACAAGGTGACACTGAGATGGGGAAAGTGGGCAGAAAGAGAGCCAAGTGCGACCTCGTTAAGGTGTCTCAGTGACACTCAGTATGTTCGGATAGCAGATGCTGTGGGTCCCCGCACACTGCACCAAGGTAGTCGCTTCTTCTTTTATTTCTTGTCTTTGTGAGCCTCAATCGTCATTACGTGCCGCAGTCTCTACGCGGCTGACCATAGCATGGAATTACACTCCTACTTGATTAAATGCCAGGTTAACGTAAGAAAAGAAAAGGTATAACAAGCCGCCTAGTCACCTGATCAAATGTTCCCAGCATTGGTCCTCTGCTTCAGTTTGAATTCCTTGACAGCGTTGGCATCTCAATTATTACAAGCGCTCGTCCAAGCCCAGCCCGCAAGCAGATGCCTTTACTTGTCTTCCTGCAGATCGCCCCCGCTCTGGGTTTGAACCACGTCACCAGCTCTTTTGGAGCAACGTTGCTTCCTCGTGAAACCGGAAAGCGAACGTGACTTCCTGCTCTTGGAGCCGAAGGCAAAGGTGCGTGTGTCGTCCAGCGGGATGGCGTAGCTTTAAGAATAATCTCCCTCTTATGCAGATCTATCCCTTTTTGAGTCTCCTGTATACGTTTAACCTTGAAAGTGCTCTGGGATGAAAAACAACTGACACTCGTATAACCCGCAGAGCAGTGCAGCATCACACCAAGCGACTGCGCGCAAAACCTCTGGAGGCTGAAAAATGTGCTTACTCTCTTTTGAAGCCGCTGAGAATGAAAAAACAAAAGCTTGCCACATGTGAGTGTATAGTATCGGAGGTACCTTGACAGCTGTCCTAGCGCCACATGCCGTAGAATGGATTTATGATTCTTGACTGGACGGTGACTCTCTAGGTGGCGGTGAGATTTTCTGAAGAGGACCCAACAAGTAGACAAAAGGCCACAACCTGCAGAGGTTCTCCCGTGTACCTGCCCTTGAACAGAAATCATGCTACTTAGAATGTAGCGCCACGAGAGATTTCGTCATAACAGAGTGCTTGGAAAATCCGGGAGTACCCAATGCCTTAGTGGGTGTTGCCGGACGTCTGGAACACTGTCTGTGAAGGTGTCGGTTCCTATATCGCAGCTGTCGTCGCTGACGCCGTACACTGGTAACGCGCCGATATGAGTGTTTTCCGGCGTGAGTACCGGTAGGGTCGAAGCTCGCTGGGACCCATCACTCCGGAATCACGGTAAAAACGCAGTGGCTCAAGGTGTTTAAAGGGCAAAGTCACTTTTTGGTGAATGCAGGCACGCTTGGGACCAGCAGATCATACACTGGAACCGACGAAGGCAGTGTTAAATGTGAAAGTTCTTTTTGATGCCTTTCTACTTGTGAGGAAACATTTTGGCACGTCGCCTCGAGCGCGAGAGCCTCTGCCGCTCGAACTTTTCGGATTCCAGGGAACGCATCAAACATCCGACGCAAGACGCTGTGGAGTGAAACTGGACGAATTTTTTGAATTTCCAAGGAGAGCGATGCTTTTCTGCACCTAAGTAATGCTTCAAATACTCTTCCGCGGTGGTATTTATCTGATTCTCTGCTTCACAGGAAGTGGTGAAAGAGACATCTGAGGTTGGCTGTGTTTCACCAGGGGTCTGTGCCCTTTGTGGAATTGTTGTCAACACTTGTTTCCCAGTTTTTGCGCTGGCTGCCGCAAATCAGATATTGTTTTTGGAAGCTGGAGGCCTTCGTAACTGGAAGAAGAGGTCAGCTGTGCCACGGATGGCCCACTGACTCACACACGTATCACACACTAGGGAGAGTGAATCTCCGATGTGCCCTGGATGTCCTGCAAAGGGGAGATTGAACAGTTCTCTCGGAAACCTGCTGCAAGGCAGGGGCTTCTCTGGACCGCCTTGACAGCTGAATTGACTTGATTGTGAGGTTGAACACCACGCGATAGGAAAACGAAGAAAACGAAGAATGCAGAGCACGTCCAGACACCTATCGCAGGCTTACTTCACGTGGCTAAAATGCTGTTTTCCCAAGAAGCCCCAACGCGCGTCGCATTCTGAAAAAGATTCAAAAAGATCTAATTAACTGTACCAATTGCCCGCTGTCCCCTGTGTCGACAATACAGCTCGAGGTGAGAGAACGCAGCCTTCAGCTGTTGGTACATAAATTGTTGAAACTCTCTAAGCGCCGTGTCCCTTCCAGAAGCATGTCTTTCTAGTGGAAAGCGGACGAGCATGTCATTTGCTTGCTGAAGAGCTGCATGCACTGCAGCGTGGGCCCACAATTGTCACTGTGTTCTGGCGTATAAAAATCTGTTCAAATTTTAGACGCCAGAACGGTTCCTCCCCTCAGAGTACGCTACGTGCAGTGAACAGCCTGAACAACGCACGCGGCGTAAGGCCTTTCGACACTGCACGACAGCGGACGCGCCAGGAGTTCTGTGTGTGCGGCTGTGTGTGTGTGTATGTGTGTGTGTCTGTGTGTCTGTGTGTGTGTCTGTGTGGGTGTGTGTCTGTGTGCGCATGTGCGTGCGTGTGCGTGTGTCAGGCTACCCGACTGTTACGGGTACTCATTAGCTGAAGCGCTGCATATGTTTAGACGCCAGCATGGAGTTTGGTGAGGCACACTGTTCAACTGTGGACGGTTACAGGACCGAGGAACTGGCCGAAATTCAGTTTAACTCTGATCCACCTGGGAAGCACAGAAGGAGACTTTGGGTCGGCAGCGCT
>JAOXNV010024922.1:0-14069 GCA_028565915.1 Momotus momota
TTTCTCTCGACCCATGAGTTTGTCCTTGAGTTTTGAGTGTCCTGCTGTTGCCCAGAGAAGGTGGGGAAAGGAGCGACTGTCCAGGCTGCTTAGCCCCCTCCTTAATGCCAGTAATTTGATTGGTTGACAGACCTGTATTATTGTAATCATCTGTAAATCTGACTCTGTATTGGGGTCCTCCGTGCGTTAGACTGAGGCACCACTATGTGCATGTCTACAATCAGAGACTTGTTTTCCTTGCCAATTCTCTGCTAAGCATCCTTGTCTCCCTCCTTGCCTGGCAAAGAACCGACATTTATGCCGGTGTGGAGCAGCAGGCAAGACAGGGAGACGTGGGAGAGAAGCAGCTGAAGTAGCTCCAGCCAGGGGACCAGTATGTGCACCGCTACAATCAGAGAATTGTTTCCCCTGTCAGTTCTCTGATAGAGCTTCCTTTTTCTCCCTTTTACCACAGTCCTGCAGCCCATGAGATCTGGATCTCTGGGCAGGATTGTAGCATCTCATACATCTCTCTAAACACCTGTGATCAGAAGGTGAAAAGGCAGAACAAAGAACAGATAGCCACCTTCTTGTCACTGGTGCCCAAAATTAGGGAATAGAAGCTATGGACACAGGAGGAAATATGTGAAACTATGATGGGAAAAGATGGGAAATAATTTCCCAGGGAATTTATACTTACAAGTAAATGTTAATATGTTAATTAAAATGTTAATACTTATGTGTAAATGTTAATATAGAACTTTTGAGTTAACTTCTCGGTCTTCTCAATTATTGTTCACAAACATCATACGACAAACAGTTCTGGCATTTCTCTCATGTGGGGATAAACTCCAGAGGATAGGTATAGAGCGGAAAGGATGCAAGTGCTAGTTTTAAGGTCTGGACATAGGCAGTGTGACTGCAAGACAGGGTTAGGGTGGGCATTTCTGTGGGAATAGAGGACTGTGGCAGGTGCAGCCTGCCCCACAAACAAAACAGACAAAGCACACAGGGTGTGCTAAAGCAGTTTGGTGCCTTGGCTGGAGCTGCTTGAGGCCTCGACCATTAAGCTGCACCTCACAGTGCTTAAATGGCCCCTCGGGGTCTGGACCCCTTAATAAACAGGCTCAGAGTCTAGGCTTGTCTGGGCTCCTCGGTGTTTTGTCTGGACTTGTCCCGTCATCCAATTAGAATGACCACAGTGCACCCTCGACTAGAGTATAAATGGGGTCCTGCCGAAGAGCCAGATGAGTTGTTTCTCCACAGAGCAGCAGACCTGGCAGTTGAACCCTCTCCCTAGCTGTGCAATCCAAGGATACTGCCATGGGTTGAGGGAGTCTCCATGGATTGAGAGAGCCTCGCCCCCTCTTTTGGGTGAGTGATATCTTGGGTGCTCTGCTGTGGGAGCTTTTCCCTTTATTAGTGAGCATTTGCCCATTTTGGTTTCTTTCCTTAAGGTTTAGGAATTTGTTGTGTAGTAGCTAATTCCCAACAGATACCCGAACCTGTATTTGGTCAGAAGGAGTGCTGGGCAGCCCTGGTTGCAATAAATCCCCGTTTTGAATAGTGGCTGCTGTTCGTTTTGTGGGTGCCTTCGTGACAAGAACATGCAATCACATTCCCCCTCTTTGCAACTCCGTTTACTTGTAGCATTGTATCCTCTTTTTGGCTGGACTAGAGCTATTTTTTTCTTCCTAGTAGCTAGAATACTGCTGTGTTTTGGATTCAGTATGGGAATTGGTATGAAAAGGATGTTGATAATATACTGACACTTTTTTGATGCTGCTAAGGAATCAAGGACTTTTCAATTTCCCATGTCTTGCTAATGTGCCAGTGCCCCAAAAGCTGGGAGGGAGCATAAGCAGAGCAATGGACCCAAATTAGCCAATGGAATATTCCATTTCATATATAGAGATGAGGGTTAGCCAGGAAGCAGGAGCTCTCTCTTTGGGGTTGCAGTTTCAGGATTTGCTGCTCCAGGATTCTTAGCGGTGGGTGGGCTTGGTCTTAGTAAGGGGAGAGCAATTGTGCTCTGCATTACTCATTTGTATATTCTGTTATTACTATTATTGTCATTATAATACTTTATTTTATTTCAATAATTAAATTGTTTTTATCTCATCCTACGAGGTTCCTTACCTTTACCTCTCCAATTATCTTCCCATTTCTCCAGAGCAGGGGAAGGTAAGCGAGTGGCTGCATGGTATTTGGCTGCCAGTTCTGTTTAAGCCATGACATATTGCCAATCACAGAGTAGGAATTTGTAAATTCTGCACCCCGCATACGACCCCACCGCCCAGACTGGTGTTTTTGACTGTCAGCACAGCGGAGAACATTGTTATTTTCTTTATGCAGCTGTGGAATCGGAGACTTGAGAAGCTTTGTCCCCTTGAGGTTGCTAGTCTAGTTGTGAGAGGCTGCTTGTGTTGCCCTTTCCCCACAGGCCATACGCTGAAAGAGAAACAAAGGTGTTTTAGTTACTTCATACTCAGAATTGAGGAGACTTTCATATAGTGCTAGTAATGACATGCTTGTATGGTTGTTTTCTTTTTTCTATCCACTCAGGAATAGAGCTCATTTGCCAGTAATGAGAAAATGCCTTCTACAATACAGTCCCACCCATACAAAACTCTTCTTCCTTCCTGACTACCCACAGGCACTATTTCTTCTGCACTTCCCTCTTTTGTTTCTGAGCAGGTTTAGCAAGCCTTGGAATGCACGGATTGTGTGTTGTTTTGAAGAGGAAGGTTCCGTTTGTCAGGCTGAGCAACTGGTGTGTCAAGGTTTAAGGCTGGGCTGGTCACTAAACAAATGACAGATGCTCTCTATTAACCTCTCTCTCTTTCCAAAGGGGAAGAGAATGAGAGTAAGGGAGAGAGACTTACGGACTGGGGAAAAACATCAAACTAAAACAGCTTTAATGAAACTGTAACAATAATAATATCAATCAGAAAATAATGAAATATATAGAATATATGCAAAACCGATATCAAACTTCCCTGATTGTAATCAGGTCACCACTGATGCTGTGGGCACGTACTGGGGAAGTCCCAGACTGGACTCAGCAGCAGAGGAGAACTGGCTTCAGGAACTGTATTGGGATCAAAGGCAGAAGAACGAACAGAGTCCTCCTCAAACACCAGCCATAGAAGATGACCCTTGTGAACCCTCAGCTTTATACTAAATATGATGTATATGGGTAGAATCCCTCATTGGTCAGTTTAGGGTCACCTGTCCTGGCCACTTCTCCCCGCAGGTGTGACCGTTTTACTCACTTATGACCCTTTTTCACTTACAGCACTCCAACGTGGCCACAAGACTGAGCAGTGACCTTGATCTGCACAGGAGTGAGTAGAAGCAGAATCTTTCTGCACACACCAATCTGTGGTAGTAACTATAAACTTCATCTGTTATCACTTCTAGAAGTGGAGACTGTCTGCAAAAATATGCCGTTAAGTTCAGAAATTGCAGTCACACTAGAAGAAGCTTTGCTGAAAAGTGGAATCGCAGAATTGATTCTGTTCTAGCTCAAAGCAGGACATGGTGATAATTTGGGTACTCCCATTTCAGTCTGCAACAGCTGAACAAGAAAGGCCTGAGCTAAAATAACCAAGAGGGAAAAGGGAAAAGGGAGGAGTAAAGGAAAAAGGGAGGGGAAAGAGGGAGGAAGAATGAAAATGGATAGGGGAAGGAGATCTAGCTCAAGTGCATTTTCAACACATGTCAGATTAGTGACATGTTTGTGTCTTTGCCCACTGGCCATTCTAAAGCTTCCACCCTCAGTGCTGTGGGAGTGTGCAGGTCCAGTACTGTCCACGCTCCTCCTGGAATCTGAAGGGGCTTTGTGCCATGCCAAGAAACTCCAATGCAAACAAACATTCTTGGAGAGTGGGCCACGGTCCGTTTGCTGTCTGTGCCCATAGAAGCAGTCTCAGAGTCTTAACAGACTGCAACAAATCTGCCAGAGCCTGAGCTGCCCATGGTTCCCACCCAGGGAATTTCCTATTGCTCCCTAAGCAGGTTAATACCTGGGGACTGTGCTCAGCTCTCCCTTCCCTGGGAGTGGCTGTCTTCTGCTTGTTGCTCACACCCTGGTTGTCCTTATTCAAAGTTCCTGCATCCTTGACCCTTCTCATCTGCTTTCTGGTGACTAGTGCATGCACAGGGTAAGTTTACCTTCACTGGGGATAGGTGAAATTTTGTCTTCTGCTCAAAGACTCACAGAATTGTAGGGATTGAAAGGGATCCTTTGGAGCTGCCCTGCTAAAAGCAGGTTCACCTAGAGCAGGTTGCACAGGATCACATTCAGCCAAGTTTAAGGCATTGGTGTCCCTGAATGAGCCCTGGATGAATATTTTGGTTCCACAGCCCTGTGTAGTAGATTGTGGCCTGAGGAAGTAGCATGTGAAGGGTCTGGTGGACCTGACATTTATTTCCCTGTGGGAGACTGAGCCTAAAGTGCTTGAGACAGATGGGATATATGATGATCCACTCGAGTGGACACAGTGGTTCTGGGACAGGCTGGAACAATCAAGGCGGAAGCAGGAATGCCTTAACTCTCTGGGTGGTAATAGACCCAGGGGTCCTGAAACCCCCGGACTCTAACCGTGCTGAAAGACACGTGAAAGAGCTGTTCATGTGCCAATCAGAAACTACCTCATTTCTGTCATTGTTCATCCCAAGGTTCATGCTCCCCATGCATGTCACTAGTGGCCTTCAGCTTCAGGAATTCAGGAAGAATTGCTAAACCTGACTTCACACCTTGAGCTGAAGCTGGCAAGCGTCATTAGGGACAATAAGAAAGGTTTCTACAAATATATCTGCTGTAAAAGGAAGACTAAAGAAAGTGTGGGCCCACTGCTGAATGTGAGGGGAGCCAGGGAGAGGGGCTGGTAGAGAGAACATGGGAACACCCACAGAACTATTATTTATTGATATTTGGTCCTGAATGTCTATTTCACCCATTGTAGGTTAAGCATGTGTCATTGATAAATTAATAAACCACTTTGGTCACGATTTTTCTGGAAGTAGATGAACTTAGTAGTTTTTCCTAGGGACTGGTAGGCATCACCCATCACCTGTACTGGGCCAAGGCAGTAGCACTGAACTTAGAGCGGCAGCTCTACATTAACTTCACATGTCTTAGGCTCCAGACCTCATTCAGCCTAGGTCATAAGCTACTTGAATGCTCTCACAAAGACTTGCCGCAAACAAACGACTCCCTGTTGCATCCTTTCCTACCCCTTGGACCTTCACTGAGGCCACAAGGTTTAACCAGTTGTCCATCAGCAGTAATGAGGCTAACTCAGCATCCTATAAACAGAGATATAATGCACCGAACTCAGAGGCAAAACTTCAAAAGGAATGTCAACAAAACTCTGCTTTCTCCTTCTTCTACCATACCTTGCAATCAAACCACTGTTTGAAGAAAGCCAGAAAAATTATTCCTCAGCCAAGGATGGGAAGGTGGCAAAGGATGTGGGCAAAATAGTGGTGTGCTTCAGAAAATTTAGCAAAACTTCTTCTCTTACGCCAGATAAAGGTGCCCTTCTGAAGAAACATGCCAATCTGATACCATGTCTCTTGTGATTCAGAATTGACATGACTGGGGTGGCTGCCTGCAAACAGGTAAAATCACAGCATTCCAGGGCAAGGCTCATGGTTGAGATGAGCGGGAAGGGCTGCCTGCAAACAGGTAAAATCACAGCATTCCAGGGCAAGGCTCATGGTTGAGATGAGCGGGAAGTGCTGCCTGCGGTTCTGTGCTTGTGATCCAAGGATCACTGTGTCTGGCCATGGCCCCTGGTGTGCAGGGGTGCAAAGCATAGGAGGATAAAAGCCACCTGCTCTTTTCTTTTCAGCATAGGTGAGAAACTTGCGAGCAGGAATTTTTGAATCACTGCAAGAGAGATGAGACTCAGTAAGTGTCAGAGAGTGGAGCTAAGGCTGTGGAAGAATACTAGTGGAATCATTGCTCTGGAATAGCTGAGGATAGCTTTAGAGGAGTGAGACTACTACAGATTGGTATTGGCCCATGATGTCTTCCAACAAGATCCCGTGGGATCCACTGATAACCTCATGGCACACTTCAGCATAGACCACGACAAATGAGGTCCCTACTATCCCTTGTGGTAGATGCTGTTTTGTAGAGAGTTAAGGCAAACTTTCATGAGGACGAGTGCCAGACCAGCCTCGGGCTGGGTGTTTACACTAACTAGCTCAGGTATGGACTTTCCTCATTTCTTCTGTTCTCTCAGGCATTCTCTAAAATGGTAACCAGCACCAGCAGGCAGGTGTATGTGAAGTCAGACTGCTGAAGACGCACAAGCTATGGGTCACATTGCTGGCTGTAGCTGCAGTCTTACTCATCTCCATACGCTTTCTGGTGTTGAATGACAGGTGAGTGAGGGACAGGGTGGAGGAACAGTGCCCCCTCATTCCTGGAAATGAAATAGAAACACAGAGGATCACACTAGGAGGCCTCCAGGGGAGGAATCAATGGGATAGGAGTGGAGATAGTGTAGGGAAAAGATGCAATGATGACAGTTTCAGATGGCATGGGAGTGGCTGCAGGCATGGCCACGAGAAGGCTGGGGGAGACACTGGGGGTAGGGGACTGCTGGGGAGGAGTTGTGAAGGCTATGTGAGGACATGCTGTTCTGGCTCAGTTTAATCCTTTGTGGTTTGTTTTTCACAGGCCTGACATCAAATTTCCAGAAGCAGAAGCATATCAAGGACCGTTGATCAACATAACAAAACCTCAGAAGTGAGAGTCATGGCCATTAATTGTGCTGGGCCTGCTCATTAACGCTGATGGACAACTGGTTAAACCTTGTGGCCTCAGTGAAGGTCCAAGGGGTAGGAAGGGATGCAACAGAGGATTAAACCACAAAGATAAGACAGATCTGTTGTGATCCAGCTGTACTTGTTTCCCTCCTCTGACTACAAAGGAAACTTAGAAAATGAGCTCAGACAGAGATGTCTGTGTAGCAGATCTCTAAAAGCAGATGGTATGAATTCTCTCCCAGTCCTCTACTCCACCATAAAGGGGCATTGTTCTCCATGAATTGTGAGCTGTGAGGCCACTAAGGTTTTAAATTTGAAGACATCTTCCCAGTCTTTTAATCAACAAGTCATCACAGCTTTCTCCTACCCTGGCAACACTGAAGCCTCTTACCAAGCACTCTATGCCTTACAGGAGACTGCCTCCCAGTACAGGGGCTTCCTCTTCCACCCTCAGTACCTGAGCACTCTAAGCAAGTACTGACATGACCATAGGTTTCATACTCATCGCGTCTCCTCAGGTTTCACACTAGTGAACACTGCTCTTGAGTTGTGCCAATGCATTACATACACTCTATGGCTTCTGGCCTTTTTCCTTGCATCCTGATGGCCATTTTCCTGGCCCGTCATTACTGTGACAACATGCTTCCCAGCCTCAGGATCCACATCATGCCCAAAGAGTTTACTTAATATGTGGATATGTGCTTCCATGGTGTGCTGCAGCTGCAGCTGGGGCAGTGCTAAGGGGTCAAGTCAAAGATAAAGTAAAACAGGGTCCAAAGAACAGGGTTTCTGCTGTTTCTCTTACCCATTCTGGGATCTCCTGATGGGAACACAAAGACCTAGAGACTTAAAGTGAAAAATATGCCTCCTTCTTTTTTCTGCGCTGCTGCAGTAGAGGGTCACCATAAGTAGCATTAGAAGCAGATTATTTAAACGTTAATTAATTAGGAGTCAGAATCATCATCTATTACTGCTTAATGCATAATTAAATCAATAGTGACTTTCTTTCTTGCCAGCAGTGTGAATTTATTAACCACATTTCAGAATGTGAGTAACTCATCTCCCAAAAAAAGCTTAAAAGCTTTTATTTCTCTGACACCACTTCTCAATAAGCTGTTAACTGCTCACCACATTTTGATTACTATTTGTTATCTCAGTTTGCTTTAATCAAATTCATTTCACTGACAAGAATCAGGACTTTTGTCTTTTCAGCATTAGGCATAAATATTTGATGGAGATAGACAGCTAATGTTCATTCATGCCTTCGAAGATCCGAGTTAATCAAAGTCTGGTGGGTTGCCAGCTAGACCAGTGACTAGGTGTGGAATACGGGCTGGAAGGATCAGTTGCATGAATCAGTATTCTTGAGACATGGAGTGGTGTCTCTTTCTCCAGCGCATGAATGAATATCAAATCTGTCCTATGCTGTGGGCAGCTGCCAGATTATTTAGGCAGTAGTTATACATTAGCATATATATATATATATATATATACATATATATGCTCCTCTATATTTAGGGAGTAGCCAGTCTAGATTTCATGCCTCATGTAGCCGATAGCCTTCTGTAAGGAGGTGGTTGTCTTGGTGGATGAGAAGAGTGAGGTGGATATTGTTTATTGTGATTTTAGGAAGGGTTTCAGCTCTGTTTTGTGTAACATCTCCACTGATGAATTGATGAAGTCCAGGCTAGACCAGCAGACAGTGAGGTAGAGGGAAAACTGGCTGAATGGCCAAGCTTGCGATACTGTGATCAGTGGCATGAAGTCCAGCTGCAGGCCAGTCACCAGTCAGCAGTGGTGTACGTGATACTGAGGCAAGTACTATTTAATAACTTCGTGAGTGATCTCATGATCAGACAGGGTGCAGCCACAGCATGTTTGCAGAAGATACACAGCTGGAAGGACTGGTTGATACAATAGAGGGGTTTTGTGTGTTCATGGGGCCCTGAGTATGAGGCAGGATTTAGAGCTGGAACAAGGCAGCACCCAGGGAAGGTGCTGAGCTGTGTGAGGAGGTGCCCCACTTAGTATCGGCCCAGGTTCTTGGCTCTGATTTCCAAGGCCAGTTCTCTAAGCACTGAGGTAAAAGGCCCATCCATGTAGTGAACCGGGGGTGATGTTGAGGGGGTAGGTGGTGGCATGCACAGCAGTTCCAGAGTCAGTTTTGGGTTTCACTTCTTGGCTCTGTCTCCACTGCAGTGAGAGCTATGGATACTTCCACAGGCTCTTCAGAGGGCTGTTGGAGTTCATTCAGTCACAAAGAAAGAAGTAATGTCCAAGGTGGGCTGTGGGGAGGGAACATTGAGAGCACCATCATGGGGCCCTGATTCAACCTTCCTGCTCTGGTGGCTGAGAGCCACTAGGTTCTAGCTCTCAGTGGAGACTCAGACAGTGTTACTGCAAGCCCTGCCCTACAAAAGAGGGGCCATCCTGGCAGTGGTGTCCTTGGATCTTCTGCTGGGGAGCCACGCATGTGAAGGCAAAGCAGGGAACATGTCCTTGGACTGGGGCAGATCCTGAGCAGGGACCACATGGCCATGCTCTCCCGTGGCGGAAGCATGGGAGGTGATCACAGGAACTCAGCATAAACTGACCTCTGATTTCCTTGTGCTTGTGTTCATCCCCATCCCTGGGACTCCCTGAGCAGGGTCCAGCTCCAGTGGTGAAGAGCTACTGGGCTGCTCAACCCAGAATCCAGCCATTGGTCATACCACACATCTTCATGCATCCTGAGGTTAGATTGCTCTGTCTTTACCTTTCACAGCTCAGTGTGATCAGACACTGAAAGTTAAATCCAGGCCCTTATACCTGCAGTGCAGATATGTCAATGTTGAAGTACCTGCCCAAAATCAAGCATAGTCTCTTCTTATCCTTGCTGAGCTCTACCGAGTCCTAGGCCGGGGGAGGAGATAAGGCTGAGCCCTCTAGGGTGAACAATGTCCACTCTTCTGCTTCATGTTTGCATCAGGCTGGGGTCCTGCTTCATCTCCACTGCCTCTTCCCAGTGCTAAACTCCCTGCACAGCCCTTCACCAGAAGGCCCCCACACAAGACGTTTGCAGGAAGAGAAGGCAATAGAGTTTGCAGGAACAGGGATTCCCTGTGAATGCAGGCAGCTCACTAAAAACAGAGATATTAAAGACGGGAAGGGAGAGAAGACAAGAAAACCCAAAACAGTCATTTTAAGCAAACTGACCCAATGTGTCAAAATTTAAGAGGGAAAAACATGAAAAGGGTGCAAACCTGTGGTCTGAGCAGTGCGGGTCTAGCAGAAATGTCTGGTCTGCATTTGCTTTACTGCTTGACACCTCTCGCATTTCAGAAGAGGCACCTGAGGATCACAGACATTGGCCCAGGAAGGAGCTGGGGTGGAATGTTTTTCTGGACTCTGCCTCAAACCTGTGGTTCCCTCAATCTGGAAAAGAAGGAGTGGGTCACAATGATCCAAAGAAGTGAGAGATACTCCAGAAGGAAGTAATTTGAATGTCCAGTAGTGAGTGAGACCCCACTCAGACCCTTATGGAAGAGGCCCCACCTCCTGTGGGCATTGTGGCTCAGCTGGTCAAAGTATCTGTCAAAGACACAGGGGTTCCCAAGAGCAGCACTGTGGGCACTCAGAAAACTGCTTTTTGCAGTGACTGTCATCAAAGATGCACTTTCACCTTCACCAGACTTTGTTCCACAGACCAGACCTGGTGATGATTGTATACTCACTGCACACCCTCTTCTAGCCCTGGCTGCACTGCTGAAGGGAACTGCCCATCTCCTGCAGCCAAGTGCCCCCTCGGAGTCTCTGCCTCCTAGAGACAGAACTTCCCTGGAGAAAAAGCTCACTCTATAACAACAAGAGTCCTCACTTTCATTTGCCCACATCTTTACCATATCCAAGCATCAACAAAAATCACACAATCATTTAGGTTGGAAAAGACCTCTAAGACCATCCACTCCCACAGTTAACCTAGGACTGCCAAGTCCATCACTAAATCATGTCCTTAAGCACTATATCTACATGTCTTTTACACTCAACCACTGCCCTGGGCAGCCTGGGCCAGGCCTTGACAACCCTGGTGGGGAAGATATTTTTTCTAATACCCGCTTTATACTTCCCCTGGCGCAATTTGAGGCTGTTTCTTCTTGCCCTGTCTCTTGTTTCTTGGGAGAAGCGACCGGCACCACCTGGCTCCAACCCCCTTTCAGGGAGTTGCTGAGTGTGAGAAGGTCTCCCCTGAGCCTCCTTTTCTCCGGGCTGAACAATGCCAGGTCCCTCAGTTGCTCCTCACAAGACTTGTACTCTAGGCCCTTCACCAGCTTCATTGCTCTTCTTTGGACATGCTCCAGCACCTCAACAAGACGTTGACAGCACTAAAATCCCTACTACGAATTTAGAACTAATGCCACCAGATCATGTTCAAAGTCCTACTGTGTGGTGACTGCTACAGCCCTGGGGTCCCTGGCCTAGGAGGATCAAACACTGAAATTTTGCTGGTTTGGAAAGCTACAGTGGCTTTCTTGATGCACAGAGCTCAGCTCTGTAGGGGTTTGGAATATCTGTCATGCAGAGCAGGCCCAGAATTAGAGCTAAGTAGGGTGACTGCTTGCTTTTGTCCTAGTCTGGCAAAGATGTGATAAAAAGGAGGCCAAAAAGGTTTTGTGTTTGCTCCCAGTTCCTCTTGGGCTTTCTTAATCCAGTAGGAAACTTTCTTACTTTGGGCAAGAAAACCTTTTGGATTGAATTCTTGCTGTTTCCTTTGACCCACAGCCTCAGATGCTCAGGTGCTGGGCTGCAGTTGAGATGATGGCATCACTTTTAGTTTATAAAGAGGATCTGAGATCTGTGAGCGAGGAGACTGAGGAGATTAACCACAGGACAACCTTGTGGAGGTCACCTGCCTTCTGTCCTCATATTCACCTCCTGCAACCACTGCGCTCCACCATTCCTCACTTCTGGATTGAGGTACAAGGAATCCCCTTTTTTTTAAAACCAGGATTATGGGTGTAGCTCACATCGTGGGTGACGCCCTTGGTTTTTGAGTTATTCAGAAACACAGACTTAACTGCAGAACTCTTCATTCCCAAGTGACATTTATGGATCATTATTAACTGGCAAAGAATGAGATTAGTTTCCAGAAATTATTAGTTTGTGGTTCCAGTATCCTTTACAGTAAAATCCTATGGCACAATCATGGCTGTGGTAGTCCTGTTACCGGTCTGCCACTTTATGAGGTTTCTATAAAAAGTAGCCATTTACCCTGCCTGCTTTGCTGTTGGTAGTAAACTGTGCTGTGACACCAGTCATGTACTCCAGGTATGCTAGAAATGTACTTTTTCACATATTGTTGGTTCAACAGGAAATCTCCAGGTGTCACTTCAACAGCTTCTTCTGCTCAAAGGTCTTCAAGTGAACTTTCAGAACTGGAGACAGGGCTTTTCCAAAATACTTTTCCAAAATACTTTTCAAGGACAAAAAAAGCATTGGTCTTGCCTGGCTGCTGTCAGAATGAGAGTAAACAGAATGTACCACACAGTTTTCTTTCCTTCCCTTTCCATTTTGCAGTGGTTGCTGTCCCTTTGCAGGAGGGACGTGGCAGGGCAGGTGAGGTAGTGCAGTAGGGTGACAGAGATGCATGGACTTTCAGGGACATGTTTGCTGCGAGACTAGAGCATTGTTTGATAGGTGCAGGTGTGTAGTGTTGAAATGAAGGTACCATCTTTTTTGCCTCTTCCACCTCCATGGGCTGAGGAAGCAGAATGATCTATGGTGGGAGGCATAAGTTCAATGCAAAGAGCCCATTTGTTACTCTGGGTATCACATTTTCTCTGTTTCGAGCAAAGCAACTTGCTCTGCAAAGAACACGTCACTCAACAAATCAGAAAGCTCTCACCTAAACAGGGGCTTGCGACCTGGACCTTCAGATTAAAAGCCTGTTTCTCATCCAGCTATGACATACAGAATCCCTGACTGAGAAGAACAGAGCCCAGCTCAGGACCCCAGGACTAGTTAGCAGACACTGGGCTTTCCAGTAAGATCTACAGAGATGGAAGAAAATCATGTGCTTGACAGTTAATGATTACCTTGAAGGAGCCAACTGAGTGAAGATCTCCCTTTCAGATTTTTGTTCAGAAGAGCATATTCATTTTCAGATGGAGGTCAGACTGGCAGCCCCAGGAGGACACAGATGCTTGTTCTGTTGATCAGTCCCATCCCAAGCTGAGTGTGAAAAAACAGTGGTTCTTTTAAGAAATGCTGAAGTGTCTACAAGAATTCTTACAGTCACTCATTTACCTATCTTATAATATTTATGTTTTTCATAAATTGCAGAAAGGTCAAACACTTATGCCTCCTAAGTCCACTTAAGGCATTTGGTGAAAGATGTCTCCTCACTGCCAGAGAGGTGTGAATGGCAGAACTACAAGGAGGCATCGCAGGGACATCCCACAGATTTTCCTCCTCTGCCTACCCACCTGCTTGTGTACACGCCCACAGACTCACTTTCCCACCACACTGATTTAAGTCTGCTGCCTGTAGCCCATCACAGAGTCAGGCCTGTCCTTCTTTCAGTAAAATAGAGAGAGTGAAAGAGGAGATCAAGCTTCTCTTAAAGAACAGCTGTAAAATGGCGCAGGCAAGTCAAATGGCAACACTTCACTTGCATTTCACTATCATTCGTCTAGTGAAAATTGCAGGTGTTTTCTCCACAGGCTGCAAGAAAGTGGCACAGATAGGAGAAATAAATACTAGGAGAAACAAACCATGTAAAAAGTGTTCTTGACAAAATCAAATCCAAGAGAACAAGCACCAAAAGGAAAGGCTACTCATGAATAAAACTGATTTTCTTATTTTGCTTTAAACAAAAAATAAGTGCAGGTAAAAAGACACTGAAAAAAAAGACCGTAAGGATGACAGCAAGTCACACCAAAGTTAGTCCTCAGCTACACACAGCTCACACAAATGCACAAACAAGCAGGAGGTAACTCTGGGGAATGACATAGCAGCAGAGGTGAATAGGAAGATAAGAATTCCAGCTCCTTCCTGGCTTGCCTTACGCCAAAGGTGAGAGCCAGAATAGTACCGAAGTGGAAAAATCATTGCAAGTGCTTTTGTGAGAACACCTCCCTTACACGAGGTGCATGAGAAGAGGCTGAGGAGAAGGCCACGCAGGACTTTTCTTATTCATGAGCGGGACAGTGTCTTCAGCAGAGTGGTTGTGGGGATCAAGCAGGAATGGGCAAATCCTGCTCCTTGGAAGAGCCTTCTGATTTCCATGGCTAAACAGCAGAGATGCTCAGATGGCTGGCACCTCTGTT